>ML392805.1:8321-35298 GCA_005239525.1 Nicotiana knightiana
AGTTGGTGATCCAAAATATTTCTAACTTATCTCACATTCTTTGAATTTTTTCGAGATTGATGTATGAATATTTGTACCTTAAAAATATGTACAAATCCCGATTTTAGATCTGTGTTTAGGCCGTATAAAAATGGGCAGAAACTACAAAGTATGAACTGGTAAAACCTGTTTATGCCCTGCTATTTTTTCAAGATTACAAAGTCCTCACAAAGAACAATAGATAGTTCTAGCTTACCAATTCAAGGCCGAAAAACAGTAAATAAGGTGTTTGTATGCTTATAAGCGTAGGCATGAGCCCAAATACTCATCCTTAGACTAGCTAACTTAGTCTTAGACGATTTCGAACACATATCTTTCCTTTAGTCCAAAAATACCTCTTTTAGACTAAAATTACAAAACTTAGAGAATAATCGACAATTGCTTCAAATAAGCATTTTAACTATCATGACCATAGTCATGATTATGTAATCCACACTCGAGTGCGGCAACTCATGTCCCCGACTCCAACTTCAAACAATAATAAAAATCACATGTTGTAATCGTGGGTGCATTTCATGTGGCACGGTTACAATATGTCTAAAAACAAACGAGTGCACGCCATTGTGACTTGTTTCAAGATAAATCCATAAATATCAAAAGCAGTTTTAAATTATAAAGGTTAAATGCACAATAGGTTTAAAACACGTGTTTAGTCAGATAACTTAGACCAAATATTAATAGTTAAGTGACTGTGCTAGAACCACGGAATTCGGGAGTGCCTAACACCTTCTCCCGGGTTAACAGAATTCCTTACCCGGATTTCGGGTTCGCAGACATTTTAAACAGAGTCAAAAACTTCCTCGGTTTGGGATATTAAAATAAACGGTGTCCCGGAGCATCGTCAAAAATCCGGGTGACGACTCTAAAAAAACAATTAATAATCCCAAAATCGAATAATGTCACTTTAATTGGAAAAACTCCCTTATTACCCTCCCGGGGGGTGGAAAAAGGAGGTGTGATAGTCCTCCACAAGACCGTTCTCTATACCGTCTTGTAAATGAAAGTTCATCAGACAGTGATGATGATGTTGTAGAAAACACCTCTTGACTTTTCTATACTTTGAACTAGACAAATAGAACCAGTTTGAACTGGTTGTGATTAGTTTTAACTTGGTTTTGGATTCTTATGTTCAATTGAACTTTAATTTATTAGTTTTAAAGTATTTATTGAATATTTGGTTGTTGCCGTGTTGATGTATTGTTGTTTTTGTTGTATTATTGTTGTTGTTATTATTGTTGTTGTTGTTGTTGTTGTTGTTGTTGCTGTTGTTGTTGTTGTTGTTGTTGTTGTGTTGTTGTTGTAATTCAGTTGTTGGTGGTATTGTTATGCTGGCAGGTGGTGTAGCTACCAAATCAGACATTTTATGCCAAAATTAAACATAGAAAAACTGACCAAAGTTGGTCGGTTTGTAATAAAAAAAATTAATTGCATATTACCGACCAACTTTGTAATAAAAAAAATTAATTGCATATTACCGACCAAAGTTGGTCGGTTAATGAACAATGAATTCCCAGAATTCAACATTACCGACCAACTTTGGTCGGTATTTTTCCTGCACTGTTGAGGTTACCGACCAAAGTTGGTCGGTAATGTTTAATTTTAATTATTTTAAAAATATATATATATTCAGTTACCGACCAAAGTTGGTCGGTTTTTTTAATTTTAATAATTAATAAAAAAATATAAATTAATTACACCAACCAACTTTGGTTGGTAAAATTAAATTAATAAAATATATTTCCTCCCAAAGTTGGTCAGTAAATCATTTAAATTATCAGATGGTCGTTTAAAGCTACCGACCAACGTTGGTTTTTAAGCCATTTCGACCATGAAAATACCGCCCACACATAAATGGTCACGTTTTGGTCGGAAATTGGCCATAACTGACTGTAAACGCCTATTTTTTGTTTGTTTGTTTATCACATTGCCTATATTTGATTTTGTATTTGTTAGTCTAGTGTGATAATGGAATTAAGAAAATTGAGCCAAATTGTTTTGTTTCATTAAATTTGGGCCAAAATTTGGCCCTAATTGGCAGCCCAAGCGCTTGACCCGCCCAGCTCTCAAGCCTCAACCGGATGCCCCAAAACGGCGTCGTTTTGGTGAGTGATCAAGAGATCACATCTTGGCCATCCAATCTCTCTTGATCGAACAACTCTCATCATTCTCCACCCTAGGTATTTAAAGCCTAGGTTGGCCGAAATTTTTCCCCATTTCCCCCCATAATTCTTTTCTTTTTCCTCTCTCTTCACTCTCTCTCATTTCTCTGCACCGCCACCCATCTCTACCGACCGGAAATCGCCACCGCCGGCGGACGTACTCCAATCCACCCCAAAATCTCACCATCACTTCCTCTCACTCCCCTCTTTCAAAATCCATGAACCAAATCCTCCAAATCCCGGAAAATCCTTATTAATCTTCATAAAATCTGAAACCCTAGCCTCTTTTTCTTTGAAATTTTATCTAAGTTTCAATGACTTACCCCCCTACCCTACCCCCCCCCCCCAAAACATACATAAACNTATACACTTTCCCTACAAGCTCACCCCATAAAACCTCACCACCACCGCCAACCACCTCCATTGCCGCCTCACCGCCGCCTCCAATTTTCTCTTCACACTGGCCTCAAGTAAGGTTTGTTGTCAATTTTCATCGAAACTAGCCTCCAATTCTCTAGAGTCATGGTTTCAATGAAAATCAACAATATAATCTTGCTCGAGCCACACCACTATCCCTATATTGTCTCGTTGCCTAATCGCCGCTACGCCACCATCGTTCGACACTCAAATTCGGTAAAACTTGAACCTTAATGCTTTCCTCCATGTTTGGAATTTTCTGTTTCTTTATCGTTTTATTGTAGTTTCTTTGTAGTGTAAATGTTGTTAGTGATCGTTTTAGTTAGCTCTCAATCTAGTTCCTGATTTTCGTTGTTTGTTTTAACTTAATCGATTATTCTAGTTTACCTCACTGTTGATATGTGTTTGCTTTGAGTTAGTTGTTTGAGTCTCGATTTCATGTGTAGTATTTCTGATTTCGTTTTTGTTTAAGGTCGTGAGTTTCATTAATGTCTTCACTGATCAATGCATCATTTTGTTAATTTTAGTCATTAGGTTTTGAGTTTCTCTTAGTTGAGTATTAGTTCAGTTTTTGAGTCTATTTATGTGTTCTTTCTATCTTAGTTTAGTTTGAATCACATGGTTGGTACTGATTTTATTAAAATCAGAAGAGTAGATGAGTAGTCATGTATTAGGGTACATTAGCAACTTACTTTTAGTGCTATAGTGGCTGAAATACTCCCTTTTACCCCATGCTTCTGCCACAGTTGTTGAAGGACTGTCCTTTCCCTTTTTGGACAGACTTTTAGCACACAAAAGTGAGTCCCTTGAGCAAGTTTTTGGTGAACAAAAGTCAGTCCTTTTGGACAGATTTTTGATGAACCAAAAGTTGTCCAAAAGTGATTTACTTTGCTTACTTAAGGGCTGCTCCTTTCATATTTTAAGGAGAGAATCTATCACATAGCTGCTGGGTATTTTACACACTAAAAACCCAACTTTGAGAGAAAAAATCATAAGCTGAATACATTACAATAAGCTAAAACTAAGAGAAAAATCTTCCAAAAATTATAAAAGTAATAAACTTAGTTTCTGGGCATTAGTTCTTTGAAAGTGCCTGAAGTTTCTAGGTTTGATTTTCTAGTTCGTTTCGGGTGTCTTTTGTTGGTTTTTTATGTTGTTGCTTGTTGGTTTTGGCTGGGTTTAGTTGTTGTTTTTCTATACCTTGATGCTGCATATAAAATTTTGCACCCTACGTAACTTTCAACCTTGTAACTTTGTTCTATTCGATCTAAAGTGAAGAAGAACTGCATATCCGAGTTCCTTTCAGTTTCTTTGGTTCTTATTCTACTTCCTGCTCGTTAAAAGAAATGCAGGAGTGCTAGAATCTGCATGTTATGATGATTTTATTGTTATAGTTGAATAGTTAGTTTATTTCGTAGTTGGCAGATTCAAGTATTCATGTTTTTTGTGTTAGTTTGAACTACTTGGATCTAGTACAGATTCTAAAAGAACAAGAGGATGCATGTTTAGTAAGCTGCAGTATGAGTTTCATTATGTTTTTCTATTTACAAATCTATGTGCTTTAGTTCTTGTTGTGTTTGTATGCTTCCTTTAATGTGGGTATAAAAAGCTGGCCATTTATCTTTGTCAAAATTGCAATCTTTGTCCAAGGTGAGTAGTTTTGGTGGCAAGAATATCCACCTTTACTAAGTCAGCAAATGAAGTTAACTAATAGAGTAAGTTCAATCCTTATGGATATCATGTGTGCCTTGGTGTATTGCGCAAGAATTTGACTTTAAGTTGTGTTTTCTTTGTTGGCATGTAGTTTCACTTTGCTATAAGGTTTCACTGGAAGTAGATGTTAGATTTTTCCCAAAAATTAATTAACAATAGAGAATCTTATGAGTAGCAGGGATGTTCAGAAATTCTTAATGGACCAATATCCCCAAATCTAAATAGGAGGCGCCTGAATTCAATGAATTAAACCATTTGGATCTGACTTATTTTATTTTTATTTTTTACAAATAGGCCAAGTAGAGTTTTTTAGCAAGCTCAAGTTTAAACTAAGCATAAGTCTAGCAAGTTTAATACTAGTATATGTTAGTTAAATAAGAAAAAAGTAATGTATCCTTTCCTCTTGAATAATCAGATTACCTTTTATTAAATTAATAAAAGCGCTAAGCAAATTTTAGGAACAAATCTAGCTTTATATTAGTTTCGTCATTTTAATTAATAACAACAACAATAAAAATAAGGTTATAATTGTGTTCAATATTAACTAAGTTTTATACATTGTCTTACCACCATTAAGCTATAAAATTCTTTTACGATAAAGATGAACAATTATTTTTTCATAATCTAACCCCTATAGTAATTTATCTTAACTAAGATAAATAATTTCATCTTAACCGATGTCAGGAAGACTCGCTTCGGAATAAAGACATAAATAAAATGACTAGGTCGTAAGGGGCACGTCTTGTTTCAATACTTTCAAGTAGTTAAAAGTTTTATTTAATTAACTTCGAGTAGGCTCCACTTTTGGGTACGACGCACGAACTAAGGTCGGGAGTACTCGTCTTGGTTAGTGTAAGCTAGAGTCGGAGATAATCGTCCTAGTTTGAGATTAATGAAGTCATCAACAATAGAAGGGGACATAGGCAAACATGAAAATTAAATAACGCACAGTTTATCCAAAAATTAACTCAAGCCAATTTTAGTCAATAAAAGCGGCCGTGCTAGAACCACGGGACTAGGGGAATGTCTTACACCTTCTCCCTGGACAACAGAGTTCCTTACCCGGACTTTCTTTTTGCAGATCAATAATAATAGAGTCAAACATTCCTTTGACTAGGGATTCAAACAAAAGGTGACTTGGAACACTCAAAAATCGATTTCAAGTGGCGACTCTAAACAATAAAATAATCTCTACTCAAATTTGTCACTTTAATTGAAAAAACCCTTTAATCCACACATTATTATTTTGGGGGTAGACAAGGAGTGTGACACCGACCAATTTTGATCGGTTTTTTGGTCGGTGTTTAACGAATTTCTAGTAGTGTATAATTATCTTATTGAAGATAAAATGATGAGGAGTTTAAGGTTTAAAAAAAAAATTTAACCAAAGAAAATATAACTTTGAACAACTAAAAAAAAATATGACACATATAAATTGAGACAAAGGGAATAATAAATATTTCAACATAAGAATAACATCGCCGATAACTCTAAAAGAGATTCAATTATATATGAGAAAAAGCATAGTGTTGTTTTTTATTTTTAAATATTTCTTCTTTTTTCTCTTTCTCTTTCTTAGATTTTGACTTTACCCACCTTTCTTAGTGCTTTTTTTATTTTTATCTCCATAATTAGGAATAGGATTTACAGAGTTATAGTTGGTTTCAAAATCATAAACATACGTTCACTAAACATTAAATATATTGTAGGTGATTACGTATAATTTTATCCTTCCTTAGTTCAAATTTTCAAGGGAATAAGAGTCAAGTCAGCATCTCGAAAATATTTCCGTTGTTCAACATTTAGTGTTATTTACTAAAGTAGGTTAATTCTAGAACTCTATTTTTATATACGGACATTATATTGTTGTGTAAAACAGCACAAACACAAAGAGTGGACTCCAAGTTTGACTCTATATGTATTCCATGCACGCGTTCTGGATCTGAAAATTGCTTGACCAGGAGGTTTAGTGGTGCATTCAACGAAAATAATTTTTTGTAATATAATTAGGATCAAGAGTTTTTTTTAAATAAAGTTATGAATATGCCTATCTAATCCAAGTAGGATTTAATTTACTAGCTTCTCAATGATCAGAATCCTAAACATAAGTTCAATAAACATTAAATATATTGTAGGTGATTACAATTTTATCCTCACTTAGTTTAAATTTTCAAGGGCATAAGAGTCCGTCAACATATTTTCATTATTCAACATTTAGCATGGTATATTCGTGTTTTTTTCATAATAATTAGTTTTACGTGTTGCTTGTGTGCTCTATATTAATGAGCATAAAATTTTAAAAATCACGCAAATTTTATTGAATAATTAACCCAAATAGCCGCATACCCGATCGCTTAAACTAAAAATAGTCGGTGGAGGTATAGTGTATACATAATTTATGTCTTATATGTGTATAATGAATGTATAATCTATGTATATGGTTAGAGAACGTAAACAATAAATACGGCCGACTATTTGTGTAAAGATCCCAATTTTATTAAACTATGTAACTTAGTTACAGAATAAAATCAATCACAAATTCTTGAAAATAATTAATATCGATCATATTTAGCCGCCAACTTAATAAAGAAAATACTATATATATCACGCAAAAGTATTCTACTGCTATACCATAACTTCAATATATGAGTTTTTGCATTTGGTTTAGTAGCTCAGACAGACTTGAATATATAGTACTGTGTTGACTTGTACTTAAGTATCATGCAATAATGTTATTTTCTTTATTTGCCTTACAAATAAATTATATTTGCTCAAGTACCTAATATGAACTCCATCTTGTTCCTATTAGAACTCAAACCGAAAAATACGAAAAACAAAAAAAGGACTTCCTATTGTAGATATAATTGTCGTACGAAAAATTTAATTGAATAGTAATATATGTTACATCCCATGTTTTCGTACATAAAAGTACGTCGTAAATCAATTGATGTCAACTCGAAAATGGGATCATATTTGAAAGTACATAAAGTAAGTTAATCATGTTACCTTGGGGATTACAAATATTTAAGATCATGAACTGCAAGTACCAAGAGGGTTGGAAGGTATAAAAGCTATATGAACCGAAAAAAATAAGTTTTATCAAATGTCGGTAAGTTGAGAATGTTATGACCCGTACTTTTTGGGTGATACTAGGGTTCTTAACATGATAAGGAGGTAGTGTTATGAGGTATTTTATCGTATTATAGCCGTGTGTTAAGTTTTGAAGTCAAACGAGTTATCAAACAAAAGTCGACAAAAGTTGTCGCAAGTTACGTTCATAATTTTACTTAAAATTTAGGTCTAATATTACTGAGTTTTTCACTCAATGTAATTGGAATTAGAAGGTGATCCAAATTGAAGATCTACGAGTATAGTTTTCGACGTATTAAACCATTTGTCAATACGACGTCGGAGTGGAGAGATATTCGCAATTCGTGAGACTGCACAAGTAGTTCCCTTTGAGACCTACAAGGTTGGTTGAGGATTATCCTTTATAGAAAAAGTTGTAGACTTTGTCTCTAATGCTCATTTCAACCCAAATCAGACCTAAAAACTCTCTTTGGACATCCTTAACACATCCTTACGGTTTTGAAGCAATTACAACATCTGCAACTCCAAATCAAGAAGCGAACACATCAACGCAATCCTTACGACATAGGTAATATTTTGCCGTCCTCCTTTCCCCTTATAACTAAAGTTTTGGAAAGAGATTCGTGGCTAAGAAAGATTGTCACCTATGTATTTAGCTATACAATCATAGGGTGTAGGTTAAAGGGAACAATGTTTAGAAGCAAAAACACAAGAGGTATGTAGGGTTTTCGTTTCGTTTTCGGCTCATGATTTGGTTTAGCTATGTTCTAGATTTCTTCTTGATATTTTAAGAGGTGTGCAAGGTAAATTTCAGCATATATTGTATCCTAGTATATTATTAAATTTCATATGTGAAGTATGGAAGAAACTAGTTTAGGTTGGAACGTCCAAACAATACAAAAACAAAAAGGGTGAATCGCCCATTTGGCCTATCCATCCAGACTTCTATTTGTTCCGTACCTTTGTTATTTTTATGTATACCTAACCCTCATATGATCCTAATAGATTCATTTAAGATTATATAAGCTTAATTATCATGTGCTTATGCTTAGATTATTTCTAAATCATATGGCTTTCATGTCACAAGTTAGTCACTATGAGCCGACAATACGTTTATAATTCTGTTTTGTCGATCATTTGACACTATTGTGGATAATTGGATCTCCGTTAGTTTGATATTATTATCTTGGCCAAGTATTCATTCCTATGTATATTGTGTAGCTTGCTATTGTTTTTGGGGATCATCCAGTTTTAGGGGATACTCAACCGAAATTTTTTTAAAATTCAGAGAGTTGGACAAATCTTGAGTTCCTTGGTTCCACATTGATTATAGAGGGATCCTAATGAGTTAATTAACCTTAGTATCTCATGTACATACTTAGTTTTTCCTTAAAATGGGGATAGGCTCCTCCGTCCAACTTATGGACGACGAACGTCAGATTATGTTTGTGATTCCGTTTATGGTTTCCTTCATGATCTCTTGAGTCCATATGATGTTGCTACATGTGTTATGCCCTATACATGCTTACACTGATTATGCTGGGGAATATAGCCCATAACGCCAGCGAGGCCAATTGGTTATATGTTGGAGGGAGATAGCCCATAACATCAGTGAGGCCCATTGATTATATGTTGGGGAGAGGTAATCCATAACACCAGTCAGGCCTATTGATAATATATATTTACCTACTGGGGGGATATAGTCCATAGCGCTAGTTAGGCATGTTATGTACGCGTATATAACTACAGTTTGCATTGCATGACTATATATGAGGCTAGTTCAGATGTACATTTACCTGATTGGGGGAATATAGCCCATAACACCAGACAGGTACCAGTTTAGATAGTAGTTCAATTTCAGCACAATTTCAGCTTAATCTTTAGTTCAGTTCTATATCAGTTGCTAGTTTAGACTCTTGTTTAGCTTTCAGTTATATTCAGATCCCCATCTTACAGTCATACTTTAGTATGCTTTACATATGGTTTCCACCCTACATACTTTATGCATATCGTACTCACGTCCCTTCCGGGGCGTTGCGTTTCATGTCGTGCAGGTACAGATAGATCAGCGCTTAAGCCATATTAGCAGGCCATTCACCAGTTGTTGGAGTCACTCCGCTTACTCTCGAAATTACTTATTATTTTGTATGTGTACATCCAGCTAGTTCGGGTATGACGGAGCTCCGTTCCGTCCAATACTTGTTCAGTTCAGCACTCCTAGAGGCCTGTAGATATGCACTTGTATAGTTAGTATGTTTTTATATGTCAGCTTGTTCCTTGTCGGCTTTCCAGATTATACAGTTCTTATCATATATGATTATGCTTGTGTTAGTTTATCAGTTATATTCATGATTAGCAAAATATCACCAGGTTTAGTGATGAACGGCACCTAGTATCAGTTATCGGTCGCGGCCTTAGGTTGGGTTGTAAATAATTTTCATAAAATTAAGGTAGAAAATTATTTTTTAATTTTATTTTATTATAAATATTTAACAAACTAATTGGTAAAATTATTTTTCTTAGACCCTTGAATAGATAAAAAGAAACGACAACTGAAACAAAGGTAATATCCAATTCAAATTCTTTTTATTACTGTTTTCTTTTTTAATTTTTAAGTTTGTCGAAGAATATCACAATGAAAGTTTAGCTTTGCTTTGAATGGTAAAATATTCACGTTAGTTTTGATTTAATTAATATATTACATGTAAGCTAATTCTATATATTAAGACTTTTTACATAATTTAAATAAGAAAAAAAATATAATAAGAAAAGTTTCTGTTGATTTTAAAGCCCTAAAAATAAAAAATAATAATTAAATAACTATTTTGTCTAGTGTAAAATTAATTTTTAAATTATTTTATTGCTTTTTTCTTAACTTCGTATGTTTGACTAAGGATATCAAAAAAATGGATAGCTTTTCTTGAATGGAAAATTACTCACGTTAGGTTTGATAATTAATATGTTAGGACCTTTTACATATATAGTTCAAATAAGAATTAAGGAAATAAATAATAAGAAAAGTTTAGGTGATTTTAAAGTCCTAAAAATTAGAAAAATAATTAAATACTATCTTTTCTAGTATAAAATAATTTTTTAAAAGTATAAAAGGCAAGCAATATTCCGTTAAGAGCCTTCGTACTTTTGATATAGTATATATATAAATAGAGATATAGATAGAGATATAAATTACGAGAACTCACACGTCACCTTATGCTTCCTTAGCTGAATCAAATAAATTATTTTACATAAAAGCACATTATTTTACTCTTCTGAATTTATTCAACCGAAATATTGTCATTGTCTTTTTGCCATCGCCTTTGTATATTTCAACCACAAGTACACAACATACATTTATATTTTTCTATATATCTAATACTCTTTTGGATTAAGTTATATAAATGACAATGTAATATTTACCCCATCAATATAATTTAATCCTTTAATAGGTTACTATGTATTTATCTTAGATTATTAATCAATATTATTAAATATTCTTGTCTACACAGTCAGCTTTTAATTAACATGATTGTGTGAATACTTTTTACATATATCGATAAATAGGACTTAAACTCTAATTTTTAAGTGCTTACCACCAAAAGGAAAAAGTCAGGAAAGATCCAAATATGTGCATTTAAAAGCGCATACACATTACATACCATAAAAATAGTAAAAATTGCATTGGGCATTTTATTTGGTTGTCCTTTTTTAATTTATACCTATTTTGTTTTTACGTTTGCATCCGTACCCATTTTTTCTGTTAAAAGCGTTTTAAAAAGATGATTTGCCCTACAGGACTATTGACAAAATTGTAGACTGCAGGACCTTCAGCATGTTTTGGCATAAAGTTTTAGCAAATAAACTAAATAACTTAAGCATGTTTAGTCTGAAGTTTTATCAAATGAACTAAATAACTTAAGCATGTTTAGTCTGAAGTTTTATCAAATGAACTAAATAACTTAAGCATGTTTAGTCTGAAATTTTAGCAAATGAACTAAATAACTTAAGCATGTTTAATTTGAAGTTTAAGCAAATAAACTAAATAACTTAAACATGTTTAGTATGAAGTTTTAGCAAATGAACTAAATAACTTCAGCATGCATTTGCAAAACTCATTAGAAATTACATACTGCAAGACAAAAACATTAAGCATGTTTAGTCTGAAATTTTCGCAAATGAACTAAATAACTTCAGCATGTTTAAACTGAAGTTTTAACAAATTAACTAAATAACTTCAGCATGTTTAGACTGAAGTTTCGGATAAAAGTCATGACAAAACTGTAGACTGCAGGATAAATAACTTCAGCATGCATTAGCATGAAGTTTTAGCTTTAACATGAAACAACTTCATGCTACATTAGCATGAAGTTTTTAGCTTCAAGGTGAAACAACTTCATGCAAGTGTGATTCTGAAGATGAATCTGGACAAGTTTCTGATTTTTTGATAAAGCTGCTGAGAAGAGAGGAGGAAGGTTGCAGATCACGCGATTTATCAGGAGTGTAATTGTCATATTATTACGTATTTTTTGTCAACTGACTATCAAATTATTAATTTTTAAAAAAGGGTACATATTAAAAAGTGACACAAATATAAGGTATAACTGCAATTCCCTCCTATAAATAGTTGTGTAATAAAGCATTTATAATTACTTTTTGTTGTTTGTTTCTCTGGTATTAAACCTATAACTAATACCATAAAGCTTGAACTTCTGTAATAAATTAAACCAATTGAAATCTATCCGCAAAATGGCAATTACATATCAACAAGATCAATAGCTTATATACATGCTCACACATGTGGATCATTGTCACAACCATAACAATTACCTTCTGCTATCGTGTGAAGCTCATTCTCTATTGAACTGAAAATTTTGAAACTCATTCAAAAAATTCTTTAATTAGCTTACAACTATGTTCTGGAAATTTTCTCTTTCCATTTTGACATTGAAATTACTTTCACCAATGTTCATCGTCAGGTCATATCATTTGAAATACTAGTGAAATTATCATATATTAATAAGTCTCGAAACCTCTTTATTTCATTCTTAACATTGTCTAACAACGACACAAGTTAATATTACAAATTTACATTACAACAAAAGTGTCACGTCCTAGACTACCCCCTAGAAGTGATTGGCACCTAGCTAATACTACCGCTAGGCAAACCAATTCTTGTATTCTTAATCTGTTATATAAGTATTGAGAGAAACACGTACTAGTCCAAACGTACTAGCAGTGGCAGTTCCCACTGCAATTTAGAAAAACTCAGTGGGAAATGGAAGGGTTTTCTTTTACTTTTTTCTTAAAACGTTCCCACAAGAGTATAGGTGAGAATTTATTTGGCGCAAACAAGCGTGCAATTTGTTTCCCACCGAATCAGTGGGAAATACATTAGAAAAATTATTAAACTTTTTCCAGTGAAACGGTGGGAATCTAAAGATAAAAAATTATTTTAATGTTCCCACAGATGCAGTTAGGGGTGTTTGTTGGTCGGTACCGTACGTTAATTAGACATTTTGGTTTGGTATTTTCGGTATTTGGTTTCTTAAAATGCTATACCAATACCATACCTAATTAAATTCGTTATGATTCGTTTTTTCTTCTTTCGGTTTCGATTTATTCGGTTTGGTAACTTCGGTTTATTCGATTTGAATACTAACTAGTGTGTAGAGTCATACGACAGTAATATTCTTAATTAACGCACTCAAAAGTACAAAACTAAAAATGTTTGTTGACAAAAGTTCTGTCCAAAACCAGCAAATATCAACCCAAAGAGAGAAAATGGTACATAAAAGAATAAATTTGGTTATTAGAAATGTCTTGTTATTTGCTTAGAGTTAACCGATGAACTTATAAAAACAAAAAAAAAGTAAAATTTTAGATTTTTTATATTTATTTTATAATTAATAATATGTGTATTATGTAATATAATATATATTTCGATACGGTATCGGTATTTCGGTATTTTATTTTCAAATACCTAATACCAAATTATTTTTAAAATTACCAAATACCATACCGAATATCAAAATATCGAATACTGAATACCAAAATTTTCGGTTTGGGTACGGTAATTTAATATTTACCAAATTATGCACAGCCCTAGATACAGTGAAAATTGGAAGGGTTTTCTTTTGCCGTTTTCTTAAAACGTTCCCACAAACTATAGGTGAAAATTATTTGGCGCAAAAAAACATGCAATTTGTTTCCCACCGAATCAGTGGGAAATATATTTAAAAAATTACTATAAAAGTTATTAAACTCTTTCTCGTGAAACGGCGGGAATCTAAAGGTAAAAGTTATTTTAATGTTCCCACGGATATAGTGGAAAATTCAAAATTTTGAAATTTAAATTATGATCCAGACCAAATCTGACTTACATAATAATGTGACAAATCTGCCTTTCTTGCGTTTTATAAAGAGCAAGTTCTAGAGAAGAAGAGATTCATTTGTCTCATTATTATGTTGCTACTTCATGTTGTTTAGTAGAACTACAATTACTTAGCTATGTTTTTAATTTTTCAAACAAAAAAATATTGCGCGACTTCTTCTTCTTCTTTTTGCCTCCCAATTGTGCTCTATTCTCATTTCTTTTAGTAGTAGCTTCCAAAATCAGAGCCACAACAGAGTACATAACCACTACAATACACAATGAAAACTACAGCCAAAATACGAAGAAAATCCCCCATCGAATTGTACATCTGAGTCAGTTCTTTCCCTTTCCTTATGCAGTAAAAAAATAAACTTTGAAAGAAATCAGGTCGAAGGTTTTAATATAGAAGAATTAACTTAAATAGCTGCTTACCCAAGTGTTTTGTAACGACCCGGCCGGTCATTTTAAGAGCTAGAGCCCCGATCCCCTAATAACTGATTTCCCCATATTTCTTTCTGCTTTTGGGATTTTCTGGAGTTGTTTAGTTGTGGAATTCGGAGAGTTTTGGGACACTTAGTCCCTAGATGTGAGTTTAAGCCTTAGAATTTAGACTGTAGTCGGAATTGTGTGAAGACAGATCCGAAATGGAATTTTGTCGACTCCGTTAGCTCCGTTGAGTGATTTTGGGCTTAGAAGCGCGTCCGGAATGTGTTTTGGAGGTCTGCAGTGGATTTAGGCTTGAATTGGCGAAAGTTGAATTTCGGTGATTTCGGCCGGTAGTGAAAATTTTGATATCGAGCTCGGAATGGAATTCCGGAAGTGGTTGTAAGTTCGTAGTGTCATTTGTGACCTGTGCGTAAAATTTGAGGTCATTCGGACTAGGTTTGATATGTTTCGGCGTCGTTTGTAGAATTTGGTAAATCTTAAATTCTTAGGCTTGAATCTGTGCTTAATTCATATTTTTAATGTTATTAGATGTGGTTTGAAGGCTTCACTAAGTTTGAATGATGTTTTAGGAATAGTTGGTATGTTTGGTTGAGGTCCCGGGGGCCTCGGGTGAGTTTCGGATGCTTAACGGATTAGTTTGGGACTTAGGCATGTTGCTGAAGTTGCCGCACATGTTGTTTTCGCACCTGCGGATATTGGACCGCAGATGCGGTGCCGCAGAAACGGTTGGGTCACCGCAGAAGCGGAAATGGACCTATGCAGCAGGGACCGCAGATGCGGCCCCAGCCCGGATAAGTGATCTTCGCACATGTGATAATTTTTTCGCAGGTGCGGGACCGCAGATGCGGCCCCATGAGCACAGATGCGGATATCGCTGGGCAAAAAATAGGATTTCGGGGGTTTGAAATTTCATAACGCAAAATTTGATTTAGAGCTCAGTGGGAGACGATTTCTCGAGGGATTTTGAGGGAGAACTATTGGATAACTAATTCTAACTCTATTTTGATCATATTACATTAATCTATTGTTGTTTTCCTCGTTTAATTAAGGAATTTGAGGGTAGAAGTTGGAAATAGGAGAAAAGGTTCCCCAATTGAAAATCTGAGGTTTGAATGGGAATTAGACGTCGGGTTTGGATGATTTTTGTTCGAGTCAACTCTTGAGTGAATGTTTGTGATTTTTACCCGATTCGGAGACGTGGTCCCAGGGAGACTTTTTGGGCATTTTTCCTATTCATTCCTTAGCTTCGAATTCATTTGCTAAAGTAGTTACTTGTAGTATTATTTACATTATGCAATTGATTTGATTTGGTTTGGGCAACGTGATATTGAGTTGACTTGAGCGGCTTGAGATAAGTGGCTTGCCTAACCTTGTGTTGGGGAACTTCCCCCCTTAGGATGTTTGGTGTTATTTGATGTGTGAGCACCGTGTACGTGAGGTGACGAGTACGTACACGGGCTATTGTTGCAAGAATCCTGTTTTTCCTCTCTAAGTCACAAACTGTTTTTCCCTTATTAAATTGCACTATTATGTTTAATTGCTTAGTTTAGATTAGGGAAGCATGCTTACGTGTTTTTAACTTCCTATTTGACATTTTGTGCGACATGCTTAGTTCGATCTCTATTTCCTCTTATATGTGTTTAGTCTAAACTGTATAACTTGATGTTATACCTGTTATTTTATCTTGCGCTGCATATTTACTTTGGGACTACGGACGTATTTCGGGAGATCCCCCTGTCTTGCATATTTACTTTTGGGACTATGGACGTATTCCAAGAGATCCCCCAACACTGCATATTTACTTTGGGACTACGGACGTATTTTTGGAGATCCCCCTGCCTTGCATATTTATTTTGGGACTACGGATGTATTTCCGGAGATCCCCCAGCACTGCATATTTACTTTTGGGACTACAAACGTATTTCGGGAGATCCCCATGTACTGCATAATCATTCGGAACTATGGGACAGTATGCTGGGAGATTCCCTATTGTGTTTACCTTGTTCTGAGCCGAGGGCTCCCATAACTATAAATTTTGTGAATTTCTTTAATTGTTTTACTGTAAATTTATATGTATATATCTTACTGTTTAATTTATTATATTTACTCCGGCAGGGCCTTGACCTGACCTCGTCACTACTCGACCGAGGTTAGGCTTGGCACTTACTGGGTACCATTGTGGTGTACTCATGCCCTTTCCTGCACATATTTTTTCGTGTGCAGATGTAGGTACGAGCTATCAGCCTCGGGGTTAGTGCGTGTTGCTGATTCCAGGAGAATTCAAGGTACTTCTGCTTGGGTCCACAGATCCTCGGAGTCCCCTTCTACTCCCTCGCCTAGATACTTCTTTATTTACCTTCAGACTTTTGTATAGAGCTACATAGATTATAGAAGCTTGTGATTTAGCGACATTTCGGGTCTTGGGAGATTATTTTGTATATGTCGAGAGGTACTATTTTTGGTATTTATAATATGTTGTTTTATCCTTTATCATTTGGATTTCTTTAAGTTTTTCCGTAGTATTAGGCTTACCTAGTCGTAACAACTAGGTGCCATCACAACACCTTTCAGAGGGTTAAATTGGGTCGTGACAAGTTGGTATCAGAGCTCTAGGTTCATAGGAGTCGTGAGTCACAAGCCGATCTATTAGAGTCTCGATGATCGGTGCGGAGACATCCGTACTTATCTTCGGGAGGCTATGTAACTGTTAAGCACAATCATACTTCTTTGATTTCCTTGTCGTGCGGATTATTGACATCAAAATTCTAAAATTCTACTCTATTCTTTCTCACAGATGGTGAGGACCCGCACCGGGAGGACCGACGATCAGGCACCCGAGCCCCCTGTTAGAGCAGCTAGAGGCCGGGGTCGGGGTAGAGGATGACCATTCGGTGCAGCCCGAGCACCTGCGAGAGCTAAGACAGAGGATCCCCCAGCAGCTCCAGCTGGAGGGCCGGCACCGGAGATTCCTATTGCTGCTTCAGCCCTTTAGGAGACTTTAGCTCAGTTCAGGAGCATGTCCATCACTCTAGCTGAAGTTGAACTACTTCTGATAGCTCCCGCTACATCTCAGGCTGGGGGAGGAGCACAGACTCCCGCAGCCTGCACTCCTGAGCAGAGGGTCCAGGTTGAGCAGGCCCCAGAGTTTATTCCTATGCCCCTAGTGGCTCCGGTCCAGCATGAGACCAGGATAGCTGCTTCTTAGGCAGAGCAGCTCAGACTTGAGAGGTACAAGAAGTACCATCCACCTACTTTCAGTGGACTAGCTTCAGATGATACTCTGGGTTTTCTTGAGGAGTGTCATCGTATTCTCCGCACTATGGGCATTGTGGAGACGAGTGGGGTTTCCTTCACCGCTTTCCAGCTGAGGGGAGCGGCATATCATTGGTGGCGTGCCTATGAGCTGAGTAGTCCAGACGAGGCAGCCTTTCTCACTTGGACTCAGTTTTCATAGATGTTCTTGCGCGAGTATGTCCCTCAGAGCCTCAGGGATGCTTGGTGCGCAGAGTTTGAGCAGTTGCGCCAGGGTGTTGTGACTGTGTCGGAGTATGCAATCTGTTTCAGTGAGTTAGCTCGACATGCACCGGCCTTGGTTGCCACGGTCAGAGAGAGGTTTCAGCGCTTCATTGAGGGACTCCACCCCAGTATTCGGACCAATATGGCCAGGGAGTTAGAGATGGATATCACTTATCAGCAGGCAGTGAGTATTGCCAGGAGGGTGGAGGGCTTGTTTGCTCGGGACAGAGAGGAGAGAGGGCCAAGAGGTCTCGAGATACTGGTCATTAGTCGTGCACCAACATCACGCTATAGTAGGGGTTTTGTGAGTCGCCATGTTCATTCAGCTCTTCCAGCAGCCAGCGGTGTTCCAGCTCCTCCCAGATCTCAGGAGGCCTATTACGCACCGCCAGTATCCAGTATGCCTCTAGCTCGAGGTGCTATTACCCGCCAGTCCAGCATGCCAGGTCCGAGTCAGTCTCAGCCGCCACATCTTTCGAGGGGTTGTTTTAAGTGTGGTGACACTCGTCACATGGTTAGAGATTTCCCCAGATCCAGGAGGGGTACACCTCCACAGACTTATCAGCCTCCGCGTGCTCCACCGGGTCCTCTGGCTATTCTTCCAGCCCCAGCTGCCACTCCACCTTCTCAGGCAGCTCAAGGTGGAGGTCGGGGAGGTCGAGGTCACCCTAAAGGGGGAGGCCAGGCCAGGTACTATGCCCTTCCAGCCCGTTCAGAGGCTGTTGCTTCAGATTCAGTCATCACAGGTATCGTCCCTACCTGTCATAGGGATGCATCAGTATTATTTGACCCAGGCCCTACGTATTCGTATGTGTCTTCTTATTTTGCTCCACATTTGGGGTTATCTTGGGATTCTTTGAGTTCCCATGTTTATGTATCTACTCCTATGGGAGATTCTCTTGTTGTGGACCGCGTATATCGGCCGTGTTTGATTGCTCTTAGTGGTTTTGAGACCAGAGCCGATTTGTTATTACTCAGTATGGTAGATTTTGATGTTATCTTGGGCATGGACTGGTTGTCGCCCCATTATGCTATTCTTGATTGCCACGCTAAGACCGTGACGCTGGCTATGCCAGGCCTACTAAGATTAGAGTGGAGAGGTACCTTAGAGTATACTTCCTGCAGGGTCATTTAATTTCTTAAGGCTCAACGAATAGTTGGGAAGGTGTGTGATTCGTATTTGGCCTATGTGAGAGATGTCAGTATTGACACCCCTACAGTTGAGTCAGTTCCAGTAGTGAGGGACTTCCATGATGTGTTTCCAGCTGATTTTTGGGGAATGTCGCCTGATAGAGATATTGATTTTGGCATTTATTTGTTGTCGGGCACTCATCCCATATCTATTCGTACTTACCGTATGGATCCTCCTGAGTTGAAGGAGTTGAAGGATAAGGGTTTCATCAGGCCCAGTGTATCACCTTGGGGTGATCCTGTCTTATTTATGAAGAAAAAAGATGGTTCTATGCGTATGTGTATTGATTATCGCTAGTTGAACAAGGTTACAGTGAAGAACATGTATCCTTTGCCTCGCATCGATGATTTATTTGATCAGTTAGAGGGTGCCAGGGTTTTTTCCAAGATTGAATTGCGTTCTGGCTATCATTAGTTGAAGATTCGAGGGCCGGATATCCCGAAGACTACTTTCAAAACCAGATATGGTCATTATAAGTTTCTTCTGTCATTTGGGTTGACCACTTCCCCAGCAACCTTTATGCATTTGATGCACAATGTTTTCCGGCCTTATCTTGATTCCTTCGTTATTGTGTTCATTGACGACATTCTGGTATATTCCCGATCTCGGGAAGATCATGAGCAGCATATGAGGACAATGCTTCAGACTTTGGGGGAGAAGAGACTGTATGCAAAATTTTTGTAAGTGTGAATTCTGGCTTGATTCAATGGCATTCTTGGGCCACATAGTGTCTTGTGATGGGATCAAGGTAGATCTGAAGAAGGTGGAAGCAGTGCAGAGTTGGCCTAGACCGTCATCAGCTGCGGAGATCTGCAGTTTCCTTGGTTTGGAAGGGTACTACTGTCGCTTTGTAAAGGGATTTTCATCTATTGTAGCACCTATGACCAGGCTTACCCAAAATGGTGCTCCATTCAGGTGGACTGAGGAGTGTGAGGAGAGCTCCGTTCAAGACATCTTTGACTACAACCCCAGTATTAGTATTGCCTACAGGTTCGGGGTCCTACAGTATCTATTGTGATGCCTCGAAGATTGGCCTTCGAGCGGTATTGATGCAGGACGGTAGGGTGATTTCCTACGCGTTTAGACAGTTGAAGGTGCATGAGAAGAATTATCATGTCCATGATCTCTAGTTATCAGCTATTGTTCACGCGCTGAAGATTTGGCGTCATTATTTGTACGGTGTTCCTTGGGAGATCTACGCTGATCACCAGAGTTTGCAGCACTTGTTCAGGCAGAAGGACCTTAATTTGCATCAGCGGAGGTGGTTGGAGCTACTTAAGGACTATGATATCACTATATTGTACCACCCAGGGAAGGCCAATGTAGTGGCCGACGCCTTGAGTCGCCGGGTGGAGAGTTTGGGGAGTTTGGCATATCTTCCGGCATCTGAGAGGCCCTTAGCCTTGGATGTCCAGGCCTTAGTCAGTCAGTTTGTGAGATTGGATATTTCAGAGACTAGACAGGTATTAGTGTGTGTGGTTGCTCGGTCTTCTCTTTATGACTGTATCAGAGAGCGCCAGCATGATGATCCCCACCTTCTGGTTCTTCAGGACAGGGTCCGGCGAGGTGATGCGAGAGATGTGACTATTGGTGATGATGGCGTGATAAGGATGCAGGGACGGATCTGTATGCCCAATGTAGATGGTCTTCGGGAGTTGATTCTTTAGGAGGCCCACAACTCGCGGTACTCCATTCATACGGGTGCCTCGAAGATGTACCGGGATTTGAGACAGCACTATTGATGGAGGATGATTAAGAAGGATATAGTTGGGTTTGTGGCCAAGTGTCTCAACTGTCAGCAGGTTAAATATGAGCATCAGAGACCAGGTGGATTGATTCAGAGGTTAGAGATCCTAGAGTGGAAGTGGGAGCAGATTACCATGGACTTTGTAGTCGGACTTCCACGGATTTTGAGAAAGCTCGATGCTATTTGGGTGATCGTGGATCAGCTGACCAAGTCAGCTCATTTTATTCCAGTGTTGACCACTTATTCTTTAGAGAGATTGGCTGAGATTTATATCAGAGAGATCGTCTACCTTCACGGTATCCCAATATCCATCATTTCAGACAGAGGTACACGGTTCACATCAGAGTTATGGAGAGTCGTACATCAATAGTTGGGTACTAGGGTGGAGCTGAGCACAGCCTTTCACCCTCAGACGGACGGGCAGTCTGAGTGCACGATTTAGATTCTTGAGGATATGCTATGCACCTGTGTGATGGAGTTCGGAGGGTCATGGGACCAATACTTGCCACTTGCAGAGTTTGCTTACAACAACAATTACCAGTCCAACATTCAGATGGCACGTATGAGGCTTTGTATGGTAGGCGGTGCCGGTCCCAATAGGATGGTTTGAGCCAGGCGAGGCCCGATTGTTGGGTACAAATTTAGTCCAGGATGCCCTGGATAAGGTGAAGGTGATTCAGGATAGACTTTGCACAGCCCAGTCCAGACAGAAGAGTTATGCAGACCGGAAGGTTCGTGATGGGTTTAAGGTTTCCTAGATTTACATTTTGATGATCTAACAAACTTATTGTCAAGCACTAGATAAAGGACCCGATGCATACTTGGTATAATTCTTCAGCAATGGACTTAAGCTAATATGAGTTATATGACTTTAGATGTACAAGAACCAACTCAGGGACCTGCTCCCTTGTAGTTCCCCTTACAGAAGTACAAAGTCAACTCTATAGTTGGAAAGTGGCTGCCTGCAACTGTGCACGCTACAGTGCAGCAGTCACTTCCTATTGGGAAGAGCCTTGCACCAACCAAGTGTGTACATCATCCAAAGTATATCAACAAGGAGTATTGCAAAAAAAACATCACTTGAACATTTTGTGATATTCACTCAAGCATTGAAGATCTGATAGAGCATTGAAGTAACAAGTATATCTATCACAAAGTGCAACACTACTACGGACCAGTTCCATAACAAGTCTTGTGTATGTCCTTAGTTGAGTTGTATCTTTATATTTGTTCTTCATTGTAATTCCTAAGTTGCTTATCTAGAGCTTTTACTAGGAACCTCCAAAAACCATAAACACTTAGAGTTTGTGTCGTGACTAGAGTTAGTCATGAGTTGAAGTCTTTGTAATAAGTATGTTGCAAAGTGTCTTGTAATAGGTGTATTACAAGTTAGTGAGGTTGAAGTATTTGTATAGAGTTATTACAAAGTGTCTTGTAATAGGTGTATTGCAAGTTAGTGAAGTTGAAATCCTACCAGTGTAGGTCATATTTTTTATCCCCTTGAGTAGGGATTTTTCCATGTAAAAATCATGTGTCTCATTTACTTACTGTTTCATTAGTTAGTATTGTGGGAACTGTTACAGGACCAGGTCTCTATACAGTTTGGTGGACTCATATATTCTATCAATTGGTATCAGAGCAGGTTCTTTCTAAAAGGTTAACACCTAGAGAGGATCCTCAAGATGGATGCTCCACCAAACTTCGAGGAAGGACAATCAACCTACAAGCCTCCGAGATTCAATGGCTAGTACGATGGATGGCTGAAAACTCGAATGCACGACTTCATAATGGCAGAAGACTCCGAGCTATGGGACGTTATCTGTGATGGCCCATACGTTCCAATGAAGAATGTTGGAGAACCTGGCGTAATGGTGCCGAAAACCAAAAAGGAGTACAATGATGCTGACAGGAAAGCTGTGGAAAAGAATTTTCGTGCCAAAAAGATCTTGGTGTGTGGCATAGGACTTGATGAATACAACAGGATCTCAGCCTGTCAATCTGCACAAGAGATATGGGAAGCTTTACAAACAGTGCATGAAGGAACTACTCAAGTTAAACAGTCCAAGATTGATAGGCTCACCACTGAGTACGAGCTTTTTAGAATGAAAGATGATGAATCTATTCAAGACCTGCACACAAGATTCACTTCCATTATAAATGAGCTGCACTCTCTTGGAGAAATCATTCCCATAAAAAAGCTTGTGAGGAAAGTTCTTAGCGTCTTGCCCACCTCATGAGAGAGTAAGGTGAACGCTATCACGGAAACCAAAGACCTGCCGACTTTGACTATGGACGAGCTAGTTGGGAATCTGAAAACATACGAGATGAAGAGAAAGAAGGAAATTGAAAGAAGAGAACCAAAGAAGGAGAAGAGCCTGTTACTCAAGGCTGAAAACAATGATTCAAGTGAGGAAGACAATAATATGGCGTATCTTACCAGAAGGTTTCAAAAAATGGTTCGAAGGATTGGTGGAATACCAAAGAGAGGTAGTTCCAGCAAGCCAAAGAACTATGGTCTCTGTCATAAGTGCGGAAAGCCAGGACATTTCATCAAGGACTATCCTCTTCTAAAGCAAGAGCATTACAAGCAAAACTCTGAGAAGGCAGCAAAGAGGAACCCGGTTCTTGACAAACGCGTCAAAAGAAAAAATGCAGCTGACAATGTAGTGAAACAAGATCTTGCAGCATGGGGAGACTCCTCCAGTGAATCAGAAGAAGAAAATGATGCAGGAGATAGTTCTATGATGGCAGTGGAAAATGAAGCAAAGGAATATGACTCATTATTTGCATTGATGGCTCAGTCAGATTATGATGAAGATGACGACAATGATGAGGTAAATTTCAGGGATGTTCAGAGGAATTTGAAATCCTATTCTCCTAATAAACTCACGTCATTAGCTAATGATGCATATCATAGTCTTGTTAATGATAAGGATACCTTGACCATAGAGTTAGGAGATGTTGAGCAGACTAGGGATGACTTGGTGGTCTGTGTAGTTGATTTAAAGGAAACTATAGACAATCTTGAAAAGGAGAAAGAGGCTTTAACTGGAAAAATTACTAGTGTAGAAAATGAGAGAGATGATCAGATGGTAGTGGTTGCTGACTTAAAGGAAACCATAGATAACCTTAGCAAATAAAAGAACGCCTTAGCAGAGAAAGTTGCCATTACAGGGCAAGAAAGAGATGATTCCTTAGTGGTAATTGCAGACCTAGAGGAAACAATTGAGGGACTCAAAATAGAACATAGCCCTGGAAACTCGGAAAAAGGGAAGGAAGTAGCTATCGAGGCACATATTAAACTTGAAAAAGAACTAAATAATGTGAAACTAGTCTATGTGCTGATCTTGACAAAAATAGGCAGCTTCAAGAAGAATTGGAGAAAGTATAAAATGATCTTGAGAAATCTCTCAAGTGGACCTGGTCCTTAGATTCTATTACTGCCATATACTTCAATAGTGGTGGAAACAGGCAGGGAATAGGGTTCCAAAAGGAGAAAGTTCCTTACAACCCTCACAGCAAGTATGTCATTGTACCTGACAACTGGCTTTGTACCCACTGTGGGAACAATGGCCACTTCAAGGAAAACTGCCATGACAGAGTTCAGTCTGTTTATAAAAACAAAGTTTTTGCTGAAAGAGTAACTACTAAAAGGGGACCAGGTGCCACTCGCAAAAAACTCATTCTGCCTGCTTGGACTAGAAAACCTCTCATTCACCTTTTTTCTCATTACAAGGGACCCAAACTGATTTGGGTTCCTAAATCTAACCCTTGATCTATTTGTGCAGGGAACAATGAGAGGAAGCGGTCAAAAATGGATCATGGACAGTGGATGCTCTAAGCACATGACTGAGAACACCATGGATTTCCTCTAATTGAAAGCCCTGCAAGGAGGGAATGTATCCTTTGGAAATGGAAAAAAGGGGTACATTCTTGGTGTAGGAAAGGTTGGAAAGTCTGTCTCATACTCAATCGAGAAAGTGTACTACGTAAATGGTCTGAAATACAGTCTCGTGAGTGTCTCTCAAATCTGTGATAAAGGAAACAAGGTGGAGTTCTTGTCAAAAGTATGCACAGTTACTAACCCGGTAACTGGTGAAGTGGTGTTAGTGGCCAAAAGATACAAGAACATCTACATTGCTGATTTTGAGTCTCTACAAAGTGGTGATATGAGCTGCTTGAAAGCAGTTGATGATGGTGCAGAATTATGGCATAGAAGGTTGGATAATGCAAGCTTCTCTCTTCTGAATAAACTGATACAGAAGGACCTGGTTCGTGGATTGCCAAACTCAAAGTTCAAGGGATACAGAGTGTCACACCTCTTTTATGTCCCACAACCCTATTATAAGGTTGAGTTAGAAGAGTTTTTCCAATCGAAGTGACGTTTTGAAAAGGGATTATTTATTATTTAGAGTCGCCACTTGGAATTGAGTTTTGGTGTTCCAAGCCACCTTTTATCTTGAATCCCTTAACAAAGGATGGTTTGACTCTTAATTTATGGTCTACGAAAACAGAAGACTGAGTAAGGAATTCTGTTGACCGAGGGGAAGGTGTAAGGCACCCCTCGAGTCCCGCGGTTCTAGCACGGTCGCTTTATTGACTCATGTAAGGCTTAAATCAATTTTTAGCTATTCTTGTATTTTATTGATCATGGCTTATTTATTACCGCTTAATTAATTATTATATTTTTATTAGTTGTGTTTACCAAGATGCGGAACGCACACAAGGTACTTCTTTGAAATTAAATATTAAACCAAGGTACGGAATATACACATGGTTATAGCATAATTACTTTTAAATCTAAAGGCATCGAGACGCGGAATGCGCACATGATCCTTTTATTATTTAAGCATATCAACCCAAGGTTCGGGTATGAACACATGGGCTAATATTTCAAGTACGTCTAAAATTTTCTAACGTATTTAAAGTATTCCATTTATTTTGTCTCTTTCATATTCGATATATATATTTTTATATTTTATTAATATTTTACTTATTTGCAACGAGTCCTCAATTAGTTCGTTATTCATCTTGCTACAAAAAAAAATTACCACTCTTCTTGTTTTGTTGTTATCAAAATATTGAAAAGATTAAAATGACATTATTTAATGAAATTATGACTAAACTAAAAGAAGGTTTAATAAAACTATTTAAATGAAATTCTTGGACAAACAGTACAAAGGAAAATAATCATTCTTGTATAACACTCAAATTAGTAAATATGCACGTGAAACCTAAAAAAATAAAATTGAAATCATAGTATTCAACTGACTTTTGAATCCCGCACATTCTTATTTAATTAAACTAAAAATTAATAGTCTTAAATGTAGTTGAGCAAGAAAATAGAATGATATAAATATTTAAACATGGACAACACTTAAAATCAAGAAATATGGCAAACAATCACAAAAAAAAAAAAAAGTATTTTTGTTGACAAAACCTTTAAACAATTTTATGAACTATCTATAGTCTAAAATTTCACGTGGATTATGGCAAAAGAATGGATTAGAACTAAAAATTAAAAGTTAGGAACAAAATTTAGATTAGTATGATTCTTTAAATTCCCAAACATATATATACATATATAAATAACAAGAAGAAATCGACGCTATTTAAAAATACAAAAGAAAGCGAAAGAATAATTGAATTTAAATAAACAAACATCATACAATCGGTTATACATGACTTGAAATTAACCAAGGAGATTGTGTTACCTTTTTGCGAAAATCTCACTCAGTAAGCAACTTAGTCTACTAATTATAAAACTTCTAGAACCACGAACCCGAAACCACGAACGAAATCCACGAACTCGTTCTTTTCTTTTCTTTTGCTTTCAAAAAAAAAAATCTCTTTTGTTTTTTTCTTTCCAGTCGTTCTTTTCCTTTTCTTCTTTTTCTTTCCTTTTTTTTCGTTCTTCTTTTCTGTTTTTTCTTTCTTCTGTTTTTTCTTCTTACTTCTTTTCTTCTTTTCTTTTCCTTCCTTTTTGTTTTCTTCCTCTTTGTTTTCTTCCTCCCCCTTTTTTTGTACATACCCAACACATATATATAAGATATGTGTGATGAATGGAGGAGTTGGAGTTGGAGTTGGAGTTGGAGTTGGAGTGGGGTTGAGAGATTTGAGGCTAAGAAAAAGGGATTTAAGAATTATTTGAGATAATTAGGATTGTTATAAGATTAGGATTGTTTTTTCTTCTTTTTTTTTTCCTTTTTTTTTCTGCCGTTTTTTTTTCTTTTACGTTTTTTTTTTAACTTTTTTTTTTCTTTCTAATTCTTAGATAAAAAATGGCA
>MDKJ01206163.1:0-154183 GCA_005239525.1 Nicotiana knightiana
TTCTAATAGATTAATTTCATAGGAATATAGGCGTTAATCTATTGAGAATAGGCGAGTACTTCGAGAGAAGGCTACGAGGGAAATTATCGATTACTTAGCAACCATGAGTGAATTATATGAAAGGGAGAGTTAATTAGAATGCAATACGAGTGGTGAATTGATCACAACCCTGGAATATTTTTCTCTACTGAATACACACCACAATATTCTTGTGACTGGATAATTAGTTAGTTAATAGAATCGTAGTATAAATTAGTTAGATTCCTGGATTTTGTTTTGGCTCGATTAAATAACAATTAGAGTGATTCAACAAGTAGTTTACGCAAGTCCCTGTGGGTTCGACATTCGATATAACATTATATTACTTGCTACGACCACGTTTACTTGCGCGTGCGTTTGGGACCAACAAGTGGACATGGAAATTTCACAAAAACATACCCCTCGGGCAAGGTATCACTCATATATAGCCCCTCGGGAAAGCCTCTCAGTCACTTGTGACTCAACTATCACCAACCAGCACTCACGCTCAATAGGTACCTTATAATAACCGCTGCGGCGTGCATCCCAATCCATATATAGTTGACTCTGCTCAGTGGGGGTGTACAGACTCTGGAGGGGCTCCTACAACGCAAGCTCTATATCGTTGCGACGTGCAGCCCGATCCAACATATCGCTGCGGCGTGCAGCCCGATCCATATATATATATATATATATAATGATGCGGCATGTAGCCCGATCCATAATTATCCTCACAATCCGGCCCTCGGCCTCACTTAGTGATCAACCTCACAAGCCACTCGAGCATTTCAGTACAAACTCAAGGAACTCAGCCCAAAACAACTTTCATATATTAAATTAGAGTGATGATCAAGATTAAACGATAAACAAGTGTAAATCATGACTGATGATATGCTTTCTATCAAGAACAGTGTGAGGATAATAGTAAAATACCCCTGAGGTTCCAAACAGTACGGCACAAGGCCCCAAACATGGCATTCAGCCCAAGTTAACAGAATTATTTCTAAAACACGTAGATATCATATAGAGTTTATAAGAATATGCAACTGTACAGTTGCCACGGGACGGACCAAGTCACAATCCCTACTGTTGCAGGCCTAGACACCCGTCACCTAGCATATGCGTCACCCTATTGATCAAAATAGTACGAAATTCCAGGGTTTCACACCTTCAGGTCTAGATTTACAATCGTTACTTACCTCGAACTGGACGAAAATCTACTTTACGATGCCCTTGCTTCTCGACTCGCAAATCGCCCCGAATCTATCCAAAAATCAGTATTATATATTAACATATGCTAAAGGAACGAAGCCAACATCAAAATTATCAAATTACATCAAAAATCCCGAAATTAGCCAAAGCCGAACCCCCGTGCCCGCTTCTCGGAATCCAACAAAAATTATAAAACTAGAAACCTCTTTTACTCACGAGTCCAACCATATCAAATTTACTCCAATCCGAAAACAAATCGCATTCAAAACCCTAAAAATCCAACTCAAGAATTCTTCCCCATTTTCCCCAATTTTCCAACTCAAATCACAAATTAAATGATGAAATTAAATACATAATTATGGAGTTTGACCAAAATTAGGTAGAAAACACTTACCCCATTTCATATGGTGAAAATCACTTCACTCCGAGCTCCATAGCTCCAACTATGTAAAAAATGGCCGCAACCACGATATATAGCTTCTGCCCAGGTATATACTCATCACGATCGCAGAAAATGTTTCGCAATCGCGACGCACAACTTTTCTCAGCCCAAAATTTGCCCTTCGCAATCGCAGAAAATGCTTCGCGATTGCAAAGAACAAATGCACAGCTCTTCCAGACAACCTCTAGTATAACAGTCATAACCTTTTGTATAAATCTCCAAATTGCAAATGGTTTGACTTTTTGAAAACTATACACCATGGGATACAATTTGCTTCTTTGATTATTTCCCAATTCCTTATAGATTACGAGATATAAGCCACTAAAGTTAACCCAACACAATGAATTTTCCAAAATCTTCCCGGATAGTCTGTAGTGTATCAATCATAACTATTTAGAAACAAATTCAAATGCAAAATGATTTTATTTTCTGTAAACTAGACACAAAGATCTACAACTTTTATTTTTGGATCATATCAAAATTCCTTATAGAGTGCAAGATACAAGCTTCCAAAGTCGGATCAGTACATCAGAATATTTCCTCTACGCGATCGCGAAAGGCATTCCGCGATCGCAATTCACTGGCCATTTTCTCTCATTTTACTCATCGCGATTGCGACCAATTCCCCGCTATCGCGTAGCACACTGCTGTAGCCAAAAACCAGCAGCTAAAAATGGCCTAGAAATGGTCCGAAACCACTCCGAAACTCACCTGAGCCCCTCGGGACCCCGACCTATCATACCAACACATCGCATAACATCATATAAACTTAGTCGAACCCTCGGAACACTCAAAATAACATCAAAACACCAAATTTACTCGAAATTCAAGCCTAGGGATTTCTAAACTTCCTAAATTCGCCAACGATGCCGAAACCAACCATACCACGCCCGAATGACTTGAAATTTTGCACATACATCCCAAATGACACTACGAACCTATCTCAACTTTAAGAATTCCATTCTGACCCTGATAGCTAAGTTTCCACTGCCGACCGGAAATCGCCAAATTTCCAATTTCCCCAATTCAAGCCTAATTCTACCACAGACCTCCAAATAATATTCTGAACGCACTCCTAAGTCCAAAATCACCTAACGGAGCTATCCGAACCATGAAAACCCTAATCCGAGATCCTTTACTCATAAGTCAACTTTCGGTGGACTTTTCCAACTAAATTTCAAAATTAAGAGACTAAGTGGCTCATTCCCTTCCAAAATCACTCTGAACCCCGACCAACCAACCCAAAGCAACATAATAATACTGAACAACACATAGAGAAGTAGAAACGGGAGAAACGTGGCTATTACTCTTGGAACGACCAGCCGGGTCGTTACATCCTCCCCCACTTAAACATATGTTCGTCCTCGAACGTGCCAAGAGTTGTTCTCCAGTACCATCAAACTACCATGTAACCTCACCATGTACATACCCCAGGGTGATCCCATGTCACCCTATCCCATATAGGTCTGATAACACAACATAACAAAAATTTCTTCTTCCAACCTAGCCCAAGCCTTAGAATCCAAATTTTTCCACATCAGAAATCCTCTATAAGATCAGAATCTCATATCTACTCACTGTATAAGTCCGAACAAGATGTACCCAACCTTATCCATAACTCCAGATGAAATCACATGATATCCCACATAACTCAAACACTCGTAGCGATAATTTATGAACACAGTGGCTGCTCAAAACAACCCAATGCCGGCAATAAACCTATTATCAAACAGATACCCGTTCGCATACCTTCATATACTGCCAAATGATGAAATAAACACGCAAGAACCCATAACCATTCGTCGGATTAACAAGTGGTGGGATTCCCTCTCCTTATATAGGAATTATAGCAAAATTTCTAAGCCGATTAGCATCAATATCCTGCCAAATATGCCGCAGCCAGATCCGATAGAACCCATTCTAGTTCAGACGACCTCATCTCATCCAACACAACTACTCTAGTACCATGACACATCAATACAGCTTAAAGCCATAACACGTGCAGTCCGTGCACTAATAGAAAACATTGCAAATGTGCTCAGACATAGAATACGACATCAAACAAGAGAACCATTCCGCAAGATCAACGGGTATCACCATAAGGCAATGGCAAGAACTCCTCAAACACTGCAGAACTAAAACACACGAATCCAACTCACAAGAATCATATCTCAACATAACTCCGCCGCAATGCGACCCCAACCAAATGTCGGCCCATATTATATACCTCGCTCCACCTTGCTCAAAATCAATAACCACACGCAATTCGATACCAAGTACTCAAGGTGCATTACCATAACCATGGAGAATCAGACGATACCATGCCTCACGAAACCCGAAGGAACATAACCAATATGCCTCGATCAAATAATACCCAATTACTCCTCTCACTCGAATGCCGCTATACGACCACAATAGAACCGCACCATGTGTCCTAAAACCAACGGATCATAACTCCTCGTAATATAGAAGGGTAACTCATATAACATATTTGAAAATGAGAAATATCAACTCTAATCGAATGACACATCCCTCAACAACAACAGTACGGAGTCAACCAATCTGACCCGGTGTAGAAAACACATCCATACTGGGCCTACCAATGAACCCCAAATCAAATCTAGTTATCTACTATAGACTAATAACCCCCCAAAAGCCCACAATAACTGAATCAAAACATATGCTATCTTCTGACCAACCTCGTCTACGTTTTCACAGTCCACAACCACAAAACAATCTATTCATAGAGCCCTCAGTCTCCAAATCCATAGAACACACGGATCACCATATCCGATCTCAACTCCACCGCCTGAATGTCTAACACCACCCTAATACACGATCATCCCACGAGGAATACTTCTATAATCCTTCTGTGCCATAAGGCAAAATTTGAAGACCAGCAATAGATCTAGCAAGAGAGTGCCGCAATACCAAGAAGTATCCATAACTCGATCTGTAATGACCCGGTTGGTCGTCTTAAGAATTTGCACCCCGATCACCTATTTATCATTTCTCCCATGTTTATTTATGTTATTGGAACTTGTCGGAGCATTGAGTGATGAAATCCGGGGTGATTTTGGACACATAGTCCATAAATATGGAATTTAGCTTTAGAAATCTAGCCGTAGCTAGAGCTATGTGAAGCGGATCCGGAATGGAATTATGCCGAGTCCGTTAGCTCTGTTGGGTGATTTTGGGGCTAGGAGCATGTTCGGAATGTGTTTTCGAGGTCGGTTGTGGATTTAGGCTTGAATTGGCGAAAGTTCGAATTTCGGCGATTTCGGCCGATAGGTGAGATTTTTGTATCGGACTCGGAATGGATTTCTGAAAGCGACATCAGGTCCGTAATGTCGTTTATGACCTGTGTAAAAAATTTGAGGTCATTCGGATGAGATTAGACGTGTTTCGGCGTCAGATGTGAATTCTAGAAATTTCATAAGTTCTTACGTTTGAATCTATGCATAATTGATGATTTTGATGTTATGAGATGTGTTTTTGAGGCTCGACCAAGTTTGAACAAGGTACTAGGGTCAGTTGGTAGGTTTTGTTGAGGTCCCAGGGGCCTCGGGGTTTTTTCAGATGCCCAACGGGTGAGTTTTGTGAATGTAAGGACAGCTGAACCATTCTGGTTATGGTGTTTCGCACCTGCGAAGGTATTTCCGCAGGTGCAGACACGCAGGTGCGACCCCTGGAAATTAAATGAATTTCCGCACCTGCAATGGTATTTCCGCAAGTGCGGGTACGCAGGTGCGAAAGGTGTGCTGCAGGTGCGACCCTAGGCCCCTTAATGAATTTCCGCACCTGCGATTGGGTTTCCACAGGTGCGATCCCAGTGTCGCAGGTGTGACATGTCTAGGCAGTTTATACCAAAAATTCGAGGGTTTGAATTTCATAATTTCATAATCGATTGTGAGCTCGGAACTTGGCGATTTTCAGTGGGATTTGAAGAGGAGGATCATAGGCAACATTTTCTAACCTTAATCCCCTTTATATACCATTAATATCTATTATATTCCTCAATCTAATCAATGAAATTGGATGAAAAACCATGGAAATGGGATGAAATTTTCCCAAATAGAAATCTGAGGATTTAGGGCGAATTAGACGTCGGATTCTGTTGATACTTGTTCGAGTGGGTTCATGAGCGAATGGCTGTTCGGAAAATATAAATTTTACTCGATTCCGAGACGTGGGCCCAGGGGACTTTTTAGGCGAATTTCCTAATTTCGCGTATTAGCTTATAGCTAATTAGCTATTTTGTTCCCTTGAAGTGATATTTACACCATGCAATCCATTTGAATAGATTTGGGCCACCCGGAGTCAGATACTCGTGGCAAGAGCTTGGTATTGAGTTGATTAGCATAGTCCAGGTAAATCGCTTGCCGAATTCTGTGTTGGGGACTTCCCTTAGGCACTTTATACTGATTTTTGTTATATGGACGCCGTGTATGCGAGGTGGCGAGTGAGTACACGGGTCATTGTTGCAAAATCCTATTTTTACTCCTATGAAATCACTCATTTTCATTCACATATTACTGTTCCCATCTTAATAGAGTAGATAGATTAAGAGTAAGCATGCCTACCTGTTCTGACTTGTTTTCCTCTTATTTGTACTAGTCACATCATGCTTAGGTAGATGTACTCTATTCTTGCATGTTGATTTTTTCCTGGATTGTTTACTTAAGCCATAATCGGCATACTTCTGCTTTGCATATTTAAATTGGGACTACGGACCGAGATCCGTGAGCTTTCCCCCAGTACTGAAATGCATATTTAAATTGGGACTACAGACAGAGATCCGGGAGCTTTCCCCTATATTGCATAGAATATTTAAATTGGGACTACGGACAAAGATCCGGAAGCTTTCCCCATGTACTGCATTCCACATTTACTGTTGAGATATATGTTGTGTTGAGCCGAGGGCTCTCTTTATGTTATTTTATCTTTCCGTTTGCATTAATCCTATTTATCATTGCTTATCTATCTTTCACTGTTTTAAATTGTATATTGACTTGTTTTACAAACTAAGTAGGGCCTTAACCTGACCTCGTCACTACTTGACTGGGGTTAGGCTTGGCATTCACGGAGTACCGAATGTGGAGTACTCACGCCCTTTCCTGCGCATGTTTTCCCCATGTGCAGATCCAGGTACCAGCAACCAGTATCGTGGATAGGAGTCATTCTCCAAGCAGCCAAGAGACCGTGAGGTAATTCTGCCGCGTCCGCAGAATCCCACGAGTCCCCTTCTACTCTAGTATAGGCGTAGAAGACTTGTATGGTTTACCACTATTTCATTGTATAGAGCTACATCTAGTACAGAGCTTGTGACTATGGTGACATTCCTGGTTTTGGGAAGTAAATGTATATGCTGAGCAACTACGTTATATCTACTTGAGATCTTTTCTATCTTTATTTTTATTGATTCTGTCATTTTCCGCAAATTCTAGGCTTACCTAGTCATAGAGACTAGGTGCCGTCACGATACCTTTTAGAGGGTAAATTGGGTCGTGACAAGTTGGTATCAGATCATCTAGGTTCATAGGAGTCACAAGTCACAAGCCAATTTATTAGAGTCTCGCGGATCGGTGCGGAGACGTCCGTATCTATCTTCAGGATACAATGTAACTGTTACGAACAATCAAATTCTTTGGAATTCCTTATTGTGCTAAGTTGTTGTCATCAAGTTCTTAAACTCTATTTTATTCTTGCTTGCAGATTGTTCGTACCCGTACCGGACTTACTGATGACCAGGCACCCGAGCCCCTAGTCAGATCCACCAGAGGCAGGGGCCAGGGCAGGGGCGAGCACGCGGTGCAGCCCAAGCACCGGCTAGAGCAGAGGAAGAGGAGCCCCCAACAGCTACAGTTAGAGGGGCACAGGAGGTCCCTACTGTTACCCCAGACCTCCTGGAGACAATGGCCCAGTTCTTGAGTGCCTTCAGTACTCTGTCTCAGGTGGATCTACTCCCGATAGCTCCAGCTACATCCCAGGACGGAGGAGGGACACAGACTCCCGCAGCTCGTACTCCTGAGCAGAGAGTTCATATTGGGCAGGTCCCAGAGTATATTCCTATACCCCAGCAGCTCAAGCCAGCATGAGACTAGGATAGATGTTCCTGAGGCAGAGCAGCTCCGACTTGAGAGGTACAAGAAGTACCACCCACCTGAGTTCAACGGACTAGCTTCGGATGACGCCCTGGGTTTTCTTGAGGGGTGCCATCGCATTCTCCGCACTATGGGTATTGTGGAGATGAGTGGGGTTTCTTTCACAGCTTTCCAGCTGAGGGGAGCATCTTATCAGTAGTGGCGTGCTTTTGAGCTTAGTAGCCCGGACGAGGAAGCTTCACTTACTTGGGCTCAGTATTCCGAGAGGTTATTACTTGAGTTTGTCCCTCGGAGCTTCAGGGATTCTTCGCGTGCGGAGTTTGAGCAGTTACGCGAGGGTTCCATGACTGTGTCAGAGTATGCCGTCCATTTCAGTGATTTGGCTCGCCATGCACCAACTTTGGTTGTCACTGTCAGAGAGAGGGTTCGGCGTTTTATTGAGGGACTCCACCCCAGTATTCGGACCAGCATGGCCAGAGAGATGGAGACCGATATTACTTACCAGCAGGCCGTGATTATTGGCCGGAGGATTGAGACTATGTTAGCCCGGGACAGGGAGGAGATAGAGGCCAAGAGATCTCGAGAGACTTTCCATTTTTCAGGAGCCCGTGCACCAGCAGCACGCGATGGGAGGGGTTTTGTGAGTCGCCCTGTACATTCAGCTCTCCCAGCTACTACTCAGTATGGTAGATTTCGATGTTATATTGGGTATGGACTGGCTGTCTCCCTATTATGCTATTCTTGATTGTTACGCCAAGACTGTGACGCTGGCTATGCCAGGATTTTCGAGGCTAGAGTGGAGAGGTTCCTTGGAGTATACTCCCCGTCGAGTCATTTCTTTTCTTATGGCTCAACGGATGGTTGGAAATGGGTGTGATGCATATTTGGCTTATGTGAGAGATTTTAGTACTGCGACCCCTACAGTTGAGTCAGTTCTAGTTGTCAGGGACTATTCTGATGTATTTCCAGTTGATCTTCCTGGTATGCCACCCGATAGAGACATTGATTTCGGCATTGACTTGTTGCCGGGCACTCAGCCCATTTCCAATCCTCCCTATCGTATGGCTCCTCTTGAGTTGAAGGAGTTAAAGGAGCAGTTACAAGAGTTCCTTGAGAAGGGATTCATCAGGCCCAGTGTATCACCTTGGGGCGCTCCAGTATTATTTGTGAAGAAAAAGGATGGCTCGATGCGCATGTCTATTGACTACCAGCAGCTGAATAAGGTGACAGTGAAGAACAAGTACCCATTGCCTCGCATTGATGATCTATTTGACCAGTTACAAGGTGCTAGGGTGTTCTCCAAGATTGATCTATGTTCTGGTTATCATCAGTTGAAGATTCGGGAACCGGATATCCCGAAGACTGCCTTCAGGACCAGATATGGCCACTATGAGTTCCTTGTTATGTCATTTGGGCTGACCAATGCCCTAGCAGCCTTCATGCACCTGATGCACAGCATATTTTGGCCTTATCTTGATACTTTCATCATTATGTTCATTGATGACATTCTGGTACATTCTAGGTCCCAGGAGGACCATGAGCAGCACTTGAGAACTGTGCTTCAGACATTGAGGGAGAAGAAGTTGTATGCCAAGTTTTCTAAGTGTGAATTTTTTCTTGATTCTGTGGCATTCCTAGGGCACATGGTGTCTTTGGAGGGGACCAAGGTAGATCCGAAGAAGGTGGAGGCAGTACAGAGTTGGCCCAGACCGTCCTCAGCTACTGTGATCAGTAGTTTCCTCGGTTTGGCTGGGTATTATCGCCATTTTATGGAGGGATTTTCATCCATCTCAGCGCCTATGACCAGACTGACCCAGAAGGGTGCATCTTTTATATGGACTGAGGAGTGTGAGGAGAGATTTTAGTAGCTCAAGACAGCCCTGACTACAGCTCCTGTGTTGGTTTTGCCTACCGGTTCAGGGTCCTATACAGTTTATTGTGATGCTTCGAGGATTGGCATGGGAGCGGTGTTGATGCAGGACCGTAAGGTGATTGTATACGCGTCCAGAAAATTGAAGGTCCATGAGAAAAACTACCCTTTTCATGATCTCGATTTGGCAGCGATTGTTCACGCCCTGAAGATATGGCTTCATTATTTATATGGTGTTCCCTATGAGATATTCACGGATCACCGGCGTTTGCAGCACATATTCAGGCAGAAGGATCTAAATTTGCGCCAACATAGGTGGTTAGAGTTGCTAAAGGAATATGACATCACCAATTATACCACCCAGGGAAGGCCAATGTGGTGGCCGGTGCCTTGAGTCGCCGGGCAGAGAGTTTGGGGAGTTTGGCATACCTTCATGCAGCTGAGAGGCCTCTAGCCTTAGATGTTCAGTCCTTAGCCAGTCAGTTTGTGAGATTGGATCTTTTTGAGCCTTGCCGGGTACTAACTTGTGTGGTTGCTCGATCTTCCTTTCATGACCGTATCAGAGAGCGCCAGTATGATGACACCCACCTTTTGGTTCTTCAGGATAGAGTTCGGCGGAGTGATGCCAAAGATGTGACTATAGGAGATGACGGGGTGATGAGGATGCATGGCCGTATCTGTGTGACTAACATGGATGGGCTTCGGGATTGATTCTTGAGGAGGCCCATAGTTTGCGGTATTCCATCCATCCGGGTACCACAAAGATGTACCAGGATCTGAGACAGCACTATTGGTGGCGAAGGATGAAGAAGGATATAGCAGAGTTTGTAGCCAAGTGTCTCAACTGTCAGCAAGTCAAATGTGAGCATCAGAGACCGGGAGGGTTACTTCAGTAGATTGAGCTTCTAGAGTGGAAGTGGGAGCGGATCACCATGGACTTTGTGGTTGGGCTTCCTCGGACTTTGAGGAAGCATGATGCTATTTGGGTGATTGTGGATGGGCTGACCAAATTAGCCCATTTCCTTCTAATACTTACTACATATTCATCAGAGAGGTTGATTGAGATTTATATCAGAGAGATTTTTCGCCTCTACGGTATTCCAGTATCTATCATTTCAGACAGAGATACACAATTCATTTCACGGTTCTGGAGAGTCATTCAGTAGGAGCTCGGTACCAGAGTAGAGTTGAGTACATCCTTTCACCCTCAGACGGACGGGCAGTCCGAGCGCACGATTCAGATTATCGAGGATATGCTCCGTGCCTGTGTGATGGATTCTGGAGGGTCATGGGATCGATACATGCCTCTAGCAGAGTTTGCTTATAACAACAACTACCAGTCCAGCATTCAGATGGAGCCGTACGAGGCTTTGTATGGTAGGCTGTGTAGGTCTCCCATGGGATGGTTTGAGCCGGGCGAGGCCCGATTATTGGGTACAGAATTGGTTCAGGACGCCCTGGACAAGGTGAAGGTGATTCAGGAGAGACTTCGCACAGCTCAGTCCAGGCAGAAGAGCTATGCGGACTGGGAGGTTCGTGACTTGGCATTGATGGCTAGGGATCGGGTTTTTCTTCGGGTAACGCCTATGAAGGGCGTCATGAGGTTCGGGAGGAAAGGCAAGTTGAGTCCGAGATTTATTGGCTCTTTTGAGGTGTTGCAACGTGTTGGGGAGGTTGCTTATGAGCTAGCCCTGCCTCCCAGCCTAGCAGGGGTTCATCTAGTGTTCCACGTCTCCATGCTCTGGAAGTATCACGGTGACCTGACTCATGTCTTGGCTTTCAGCTCAGTCCAATTGGACAAGGATCTATCATATGTTGAGGAGCCTTTGGCTATATTAGACAGGCAGGTCAGAAAGCTCAGGTCAAAGGATATTGCGTCAGTAAAGGTTTAGTGGAGGGGTCAGCCAGTCGAGGAGGCGACTTGGGAGACCAAGCAGGATATGCGAAGTCAGTACCCTCATCTATTCCCAGCTTCAGGTAAGTTACTATGCTCATCCGAGGACGAACGATTTTCTTAAGAGATGGAGGAAGTAACGACCCGGTCGGTCATTTTAAGAATTTGCGCCCCGATCCCCTATTTACCATTTCTCCCATGTCTATTTATGTTATTGGAACTTGTCGGACCGTTGAGTGATGAAATCTGGGGTGATTCTGGACACATATTCCATAAATGTGGAATTTAGCTTTATAAATCTGGCCGTAGCTAGAGCTGTGTGAAGATGGATCCGGAATGGAATTCCGTCGACTTCGTTAGCTCCGTTGGGTGATTTCACGGTTAGGAGCGTGTTCGGAATGTGTTTTCGTGGTAGGTTGTGGATTTAGGCTTGAATTGGCGAAAGTTTGAATTTCGGCGATTTCGGTTGATAGGTGATTTTGGTATCGGACTTGAAATGGATTTCCGAAAGCGACAGCAGGTCCGTAATGTTGTTTATGAACTGTATGCAAAATTTGAGGTCATTCAGATGAGTTTAGACGTGTTTCGGCGTCAGATGTGAATTCTAGAAATATTCTAAGTTCTTAGGCTTGAATATATGCATAATTGATGATTTTTATGAGATGTGTTTTTGAGGCTCGACCAAGTTTGAACAAGGTACTAGGGTCAGTTGGTAGGTTTGGTTGAGGTCCCGGGAGCCTTGGGGTTGTTTTGGATGCCCAACGGGTGAGTTTTGTGAATTTGAGAACAGCTGAACCATTCTGGTTCTGGTGTCTCGCACCTGCGATGGTATTTCCACCGGTGCGAAGGGGGTGTCGCAGGTGCGACCCCTGGCCATTAAATGAATTTCGGCACCTGCAATGGTATTTCCGCAGGTGCGGGCACGCGGGTGTGAAAGGGGTGCCGCAGGTGCGACCCCAGGCCACTTAATGAATTTCTGCACCTGCGATTGGGTTTCCGCAGGTGCGATCCCAGTGTCGCAGGTGCGATATGTCTGGGCAGCTTATACCAAAAATCTGAGGGTTTGAATTTCATAATTCCAAAATCGATTGCTAGCTCGGAACATGGCGATTTTCAGTGGGATTTGAAGAGGAGGATCATAGATAACGTTTTCTAACCTTAATCCTTTTATATATCATTAATCTCTATCATTTTCCTCAGTCTAATCAATGAAATTGGATGAAAAATCATGGAAATGGGATGAAATTTTCCCAAATAGAAATCTGAGGATTTAGGGAGATTTAGACGACGAATTTTGTTGATTCTTGTTCGAGTGGGTTCATGAGCGAATGGTGTTCGGGAAATATAAATTTTACTCGATTCCGAGACGTGGTCCCGGGGGGACTTTTTGGCGAATTTCCTAATTTTGCATATTAGCTTATAGATAGTTTGTTGCTTTGTTCCCTTGAAGTGATATTTACACCATGCAATCGATTTGAATAGATTTGGGCCACCCGGAGTCAGATACACGTGGCAAGAGCTTGGTATTGAGTTAATTAGCGCAGTCCAGGTAAGTGGCTCCTAATTCTGTGTTGGGGACTTCCCTTAGGCACTTTATATTGATTTTTGTTATATGGACGCTGTGTACGCGAGGTGACGAGTGCGTACACGACTCATTGTTGAAAAATCCTATTTTTACTCCTATGAAATCACTCATTTTCATTCACATATTACTATTCCCATCTTAATAGAGTAGATAGATTAAGAGTATGCATGCCTACCTGTTCTGACTTGTTTTCCTCTTATTTGTTACTAGTCACATCATGCTTAGGTAGCCTTACTCTATTCTTGTCTGTTGTTTTTTTTTCATGATTGTTTACTTAAGCCATAATCGGCATACTTCTGCTTTGCATTTTTAAATTGGGACTACAGACCGAGATCTGAGAGTTTTTCCCCCTGTACTGAAATGCATATTTAAATTGGGACTACGGACAGAGATCCGAGAGCTTTTCCCCTGTACTGCATAGCATATTCAAATTGGGACTACGAACTGATATCCGGGAGCTTTCCCCGTGTACTGCACTGCACATTTACTGTTGAGATATATGTTGTGCTGAGCCGAGGGCTCTCTTTATGTTATTTAATCTTTCCGTTTGCATTAATCTTGTTTATCATGGCTTATCTATCTTTCGCTGTTTAAAATTGTATATTGACTTGGTTTACAAACTCCGTAGGGCCTCAACCTTACCTCGTCACTACTTGACTGGGGTTAGGCTTGGCACTCATGGAGTACCAAATATGGAGTACTCACGCCCTTTCATGCGCATGTTTTCCCCATGTGCAGATCCAGGTACCAGCATCCAGTATCGTGGCTAGGAGTCGTTCTCCCAGCAGCCAGGAGACCGCGAGGTAATTCTGCCGCGTCTGCAAAATCCCACGAGTCCCCTTCTACTCTAGTATAGGCATAGAAGACTTGTATGTTTTACCACTGTTTCATTGTATAGATCTACATCTAGTACAGAGCTTGTGACTATGGTGACATTCCGGGTTTTGAGAAGTAAATGTATATGCTGAGCAGCTACGTTATATCTACTTGAGATCTTTTCTGTCTTTATTTTTATTGATTCTGTCATTTTTCGCAAATTCTAGGCTTACCTAGTCCTAGAGACTAGGTGCCGTCACGATACCTTTCGGAGGGTAAATTGGGTCGTGAGACGGACACATCGCCCTTCTGAAATGTATACTCTCACCAAGCCATACCAATTAGTAATATTATTTACCTAATCATCTGAAATTGTCCATGCTGCCTAAGAATTTATGACCTTCCTTTCAGAACTGAACCGTGACCTTACACAAACAAGTCTCACTCCCACAAAACATACCTCATATACCATGCCATCCTATGATAATTGTGAGAACTTCATAATCCACTCCGAGTCACAAGCAACTACGTACTCATCTAGCCAAGAACTTTCCATTTGATCCTATCTAGGAGAAATCACTATACATCCCATGCCCCTCACGCCAGTAGAAAATACACAACTCAATCTGTGGTAGAAACCATCAAAAACTCTCCGAATCCTATTTTCACAAAACCAAACTGTTAGGACTGAATCCTTTTACTCAACCAAGCTATGTAGGTCACCCAATCCGGAGAGCATTGCCACGAATCAGACATGGAATTCTCACCATATCATAAGCACCCAAGGAACCGATCTTACTCATTATCATGCCGATCCAACCTACTCCAAGCCATCCTTCCTTCAAATTGATTCTTCTCCTTGCTGTTATACCAAAATCTTCAACAAAAACTCACCACGCGAGGACCTAAACAAAACCACACCGCCCTAAGGCTCGTTAGTCGCTGAATATTCTCTTAAGCACCCCAAAAGTACCACAAGTCAAATACTTACTCTAAAGAGACTTTCTATGAATTCAAAGCTATTCTTTCCTTTCATGATACCAGAATGTAGAATCCACAATGATATATATAAACCCTGAATCCATCAGAACCATTATCGAGGTCACTCACTCTACGCAAATTATCAATTAGACTGATCAAACAGGCCGAACGACCTGGGTCCCATTTTCACACCAACACACTAGGAAGTAATCCACACTTCGAAGCAACCAAGCAAATTTCTACTCCGCACACACTACACCTTTTACAAATACAACTCAATCATTCAATAAAACCCATTTAGCCGTAGAGTATATTACAACCTGTATCCAAAAATTTCCGTTACTCGAGTCATTCTCAAACTCCACCCCGGAAGGTCATAACTGATTCACCAGTATACCTCAAACTGAAACCAATACAACATATAATTGTGCAACCAACTTATCACTAGTAGACTCCCCCACTTGGCTCAAAGCAATAGATCAAGACAAACAATAACTCACAATGCCCATATGTTATCACTACCACAATACCGCAGTGAGATTCAACTAAACCCTTCATAATCATATAACACAACCCATCTAATATCTCAAATACTCTGCAAATCTGGCATTCACCATTGCAATAGACATGTCAACTTCCACAAGTGATGTACGCTCAAATTACAACATATATCATTTACTGGTAAAAGAGAACTTGCTACAAAACAACATAAGGATCACACGACCTCCAGACATCCCGCAGGAGATAACCCCGCCTGCCTAATCTCAAACTGATAGCTCTCCATACCCTTCCTAAAATCATAGCTATTACACAATCACTTTACCCTCCTGCATTTAAACACAACCAATGCCTACCCTCGAGGCATCATAATACGCGGTATAAGAACCGAAAGCTGATGGCAGAACTAACACAGGAGCGGTGATCAAAGCAATCTTGAGCTTCTGAAAGCTCTCTCTTCACTCGTCTGACCACCTGGATACCCTCACTGGACACCACATGCCCCAAGAATGCTACTGGACTGAGCCAAAATTCACGCTTGGAGAACTTTGCATAAAGCTTCTCCTCCCTCAATCTCTATAACACCATCCTCAAATACTGAGTATGCTCCTCCTGGCGACGTGAGTACGCCAGGATGCCATCAATGAATACAATAATGAAGGAGTACAAATATGACTACAATACACTTTTAGTCAATTACATGAACGTTGTTGGGGCATTGGTAAGCCCAAAAGACTTCACCAGGAACTCGTAACACAACAGGAAGATCCACTTCACTCCACAACTAAACTGCATGAGAGGTCCTTCAATACACTCACAACTCGATGCCATATGCCAACTCAAGACAGAAGTCAAAAACTTTATAGTTCTTGCTACATATCCAGCCAATTCTTTTTGTCGTAATCAAACTATCTGAACACATCTCACCATCAAATCACACTCACCACATAGTCATCCAGTCACAAAATCCCACCAATGAGGACACAAACAGACATATAAGTCCCAAATGCACGTGCTCACATAATCAAAAGTTCAGTTCTCAAGCCACATACAAAACCCTACCTCAAGTCCTCCAGACTGGCCCATCATCAACATGCTAAGATCACACCCCGTACCTCATCCACGAAAATCACAAGTCGTCGATGCACAATTGATACCGAGCGCAAATACATGGAAGGAATTCAAAGGGTTACGCTTTAAGCTGAATTAATGGATTCACACGATAAGAATTCAAGAATGTGAGATTTTTTCTAAGGGTTCTACAGCCTCTCGAAGATAAGTATAGACGTCTCTGTATGGATCCGCAAGACTCTACTAAACCTGCTCATGACTTGTGACCTATGTAACCTAGGCTCTGATACCAACTTGTCACGACCCCAAAACCACCCTGGCCGTGATGGCGCCTATCGTGAAACTAGGCTAGCCAATTCACCACTTAGAGCATAAAGCGACCTTTAATTCAAATCATTACTAATCCGATATTTCATAAAAGAATTTCCGTTTAAGTATTTCAAAATAAGCAAGGATATACCCACATTTAAATACAGTCCAAAATCCCGGAGTCACTAGTCATGAGCAACTAAAGAAAATAAAAGTCTGATACTAATTACTTAATACATGATAAGTCTGAGAAAATAAATGCTAAAAGACAGGAAGGAGAAAGGCAAGGCTGCGGACGTCGTGCAACTACCTTGCAAATCTCCGCAATCCTTTGAAAAGCAGCAGATCAGCTGTCACCCTGATGCCTGGCACCTGAATCTGCACACAAGGTGCATGGAGTAACATGAGTACGCCAACTCAGTAAGTATCAATTATAACTAAAGACTAAGTGTATTGACGAGCATTTAAAATCATGTAAATCTCATAACATAAAAATCTCTGTGGAAATAACAGGATCATATCAGTAATTACCTTCTGAATATCTCGTAAAAGTTCCAGCTTCAATGAAAATTATTTAAAACACTTGTTAAACATTTTCAATAGAGGCTCAGTGTAAAAGAAGTGTGAACACAGAAATTTCACAAAAACAGACTCCTCGGGCAAGGTATCACTCATATATAGCCCCTCGGGCAAGCCTCTCAGTGACTCGTGACTCAACTATCACCAATCAGCACTCACGCTCAATAGGTACCTTATAATAACTGTTGCGGCGTGCAGCCCGATCCATATATAGTCGTCTACGCTAAGTGGGGGTGTGCAGACTCCGGAGGAGCTCCTACAACCCAAGCGCTATATCGCTGCAGCGTGCAGCCCGATCCAATATCGCTACGGCGTGCAACCCTGATCCAACATATATATATATATATATATATATATATATATATATATATATATATATATATATATATATACACATATATATATAATGTTGCGGCGTGCAGCTCGATCCATAACTATCCTCACAATCCGGTTCTCGTCCTCGCTCAATCATCAACCTCACAAGCCACTCGGGCTCTTCAGTACAAACTCAGGGAACTCAACCCAAAACAACTTTCATATATTAAAATAGAGTGATGATCAAGATTAAACAATAAACAAGTATAAATCATGACTGAGGATATGCTTTCTATCAAGAACAGTGTGAGGATAATAGTAAAATACCCCTGAGGGCCCAAACAATACAACACAAGGCCCCAAACATGGCATTCAGCCCAAGTTAACAGAATCATTTCTAAAACACATAGATATCATATAGAGTTTATCAGAATATGCAACTCTATAGTTGCCACGGGATGGACCAAGTCACAATCCCTACTGGTGCACGCCCACACGCCCGTCACCTAGCATGTGCATCACCTCATTAATCAAAATAGTACGAAATTCCGGGGTTTCATACCCTTAGATCTAGATTTACAATCGTTACTTACCTCGAACAAGACAAAAATCTACTTCGCGATGCCCTTGCCGCTCGACTCGAACTCAAATCGCCCCAAATCTATCCAAAAATATTATATCATTAACATATGCTAAAGGAACGAAGCCCACATCAAAATTATCAAATTACATCACAAATTCCGAAATTGGCCAAACTCGACCCCCTGGGACCACATCTCGGAATCCAACAAAAATTATAAAACTAAAAACCTCTTTCGCTCACGAGTCCAACCATATCAAATTTACTCCAATACGATAAAAAAATCCCATTCAAAAGCCCAAAAATCCAACTCAAGAGTTCTTCCCCATTTTCCCCAATTTTTCGTCTCACATCACAAACTAAATGATGAAATCAAAGTCATAATCATGGAGTTTGACCAAAATTATATAGAAATCACATATCCCGTTTCATATGGTGAAAATCTCCTCAAAAACTCGCTTCAATCCGAGCTCCACAACCAAATATGTTATAAATGGCCGAAACCTCGATATATAGCTTGTGCCCAGGTATATACTCATCGTTATCGAATAAAATTCTTCACAATCGCGGCGCACAAATTTTTTTAGCCCAAAATATACACTTCGCGATCACGAAGAACAAATGCCCAGCTCTTCCAGATAGCCTCTAGTATAACGGTCATAACCTTTTGTACAAAACTCCAAATTTCAAATGGTTTAACTTTTTGAAATCTAGACACCAAGGTCTATAACTTTCATTCTTTGATCATTTCCCAATTCCTTATAGATTATGAGATAAGCCGCTAAAGTCAGCCCTATGCAACACAATGCATAATCCAAACTCTTCCCAGACAGGCTGTAGTGTATCAACCATAACTCTTTAGAAACAACTCCAAATGCCAAATGATTTAATTTTCTGAAAACTAGACACAAAGATTTAAAACTTTCATTAATTTATCATCTTAAAATCCCTTATATATTTCAAGATATAAGCTTCCAAAGTCGGGTCAGTGCAGTAGAAAATTTCCTCTACGTGGTCGTGAAAGGCCTTCCGCGATCGCGATTCACTGGCCATTTTCTCTCATCTTACTCATCGTGATCGCGACCAATTCCCGGCGATCGCGTAGCACACTTATGTAGCCAAAAACCAACAGCTAAAAATGGCCTAGAAATGGTCTGAAACCACCCGAAACTCACCCGAGCCCCTCTGGACCCCGACCAATCATACCAACACATCCCGTAACATCATATTAACTTATTCGAACCCTCAGAACACTCAAAATAACATCAAAACACCAAATTTACTCAACATTCAAGCCTAAGGATTTCTAAACTTCTGATATTCGCCAACGATGTCGAAACCAACCAAACCACGTCCGAATGACATGAAATTTTGCACATACATCCCAAATGACACTACGACCCTATCCCAACTTCCAGGATTTCATTCTGACCCCGATAACTAATTTTCCATTGCTGAACAAAAATTGCCAAATTTCCAATTTGGCCAATTCAAGCATAATTCTACCACGGACCTCCAAATAACATTCCAAACACACTCCTAAGTTCAAAATCACTAAACGGAGCTATCCGGACCATAAAAGCCCTAATCTGAGATCATCTACTCATAAGTCAACTTCCGATTGACTTTTCCAACTAAAATTTCAAATTAAGAGACTAAGTGTCTCATTCCCTTCCAAAATCAGACCGAACACGGACCAATCAACCCAAATCAACATAATAAGACTGAACAACACATAGAGAAGTAGAAATGTGAGAAACGGGGCTATTACTCTCGGAACGACCGGCCGGGTCATTACAATTTATAAGGTTTAAAAGCCTGCTAAGTGCTAAATATGGATAAATATAATTAGCCTTCAAATCAAAATTTAAACTTTATTTTCCTGTTAAGAAATTATTATATCAATTATGAAATTTGATAAAAACCATGAACATTGGTTGGCATATAATATTATCTTTTATATGGTAAAATATTTGATTGCAATATTCTAATTTCCATATAAGGAATAATAGTATGAATATTCTTTGTCATATAATATTATTTTTTTGTTAGTTTTTGACTCATATATCCATGTATAGTTATGTATTAATTTTAAATGATATTTACCTTTCCATTCTAATTTAAATAAACGGTTAACAAATAATACTTTTAAAAAAAGATATATCTTTGTGTTTGAATTACCCTATAATTACGATATTGCTTATATTTAAAGGCCTCCTAAATGATAATTTTACAGATAAGTATGATTAACACTAGATTCAAAATATAAAATTTATTTTTTAGATAAGACTTTTGATATATCAATCTGATAAAAATCACGAATATTATCTCTTATATGGTATAAATTATAAATATCCTAATTATTTCTATAAAAGGAATAATATATATATATATATATATATATATATACACACACGTTTCCATTCGAATTCGAATTCGAGTTCAAATTCAAATTCAAATTAAATGGGATATTTGGTTAAGAAACAGTTCTTTTCCAAAAAGATGTCATTGAGTTTAAATTGTTCCATAGTGGTAATGTTATGATTTAAAAGCCTGCTAAGGGCTAAATATGGATAAATACAATTACTTTTTCAATTGCCCTGTAATTATGGTATTAATAAGGTTCATTTTTTTGTTAAGAAATTGATGTATCAGTTATACAATCAGATAAAAATTATCAATATTATTGGTCACAAATATCGATAATCATTCCTTTGAACGTGGGATTTTATTTCTCCAATCAAATTCACCACCAAAATAGTGAGTACATATTAATTAACTTTAAATAATGTTAATTAATTTCTTTTTAAAACTAATACATAATAACTTTAAAAATTGTTAAGCCTAGTAATTTGTTCATATTATGTCACTTGTCTTAACCTCATACTAGAATACTCTCTTTTAATATAATATAAATATAAATATATACAGATATAGATTTAAACGATAATAATTGGTTAAGAAATAATTATTTTTTTAAAAGATGTCATTGAGTTTGAATTGCCCTTTAATTACGCTCTTGGTTAGGTTTAAAAGCATGCCAAGTGCTAAACATGGATAAATGTAATTAGCTTTTAAATCAAAATTTAAACTTTATTTCTTGTTAGGAAATTAATATATCAATTATAAAATCTGATAAAAACCATATATTGTTTGGCATATAATATTATCTTTTATATGGTAATATATTTGAAATGCAATATTCTACTTTCCATAAGGAATAATATTATATGAATATTCTTTGTCATATAATATTATTTCTCTATGATAATTTTAGACTCATATATATATATATATATAGATTATGTCTAAGATCTATTTCATTCAACTACTTCCATTAATTATGTTCCATTTTTAATTCCTAATTATTATTGTTGTCCTAAAATTGCCAAGTGGCTTCATTTTAGCTTGCTACTTGGCTTAATCATATGTTTCACTACTCTCCTTTTAATATAACACGCTTCACTACTCTCTTTTTAATATAATATAGATTATTTATGAATACTCTTGAGAAATCTTTTTCCTTAATTTGCATACCAAATACCGAAAAATGAATAAAATTACTACTTATTTTCTAAGAAAATATTTTTTGAAATTATACCAAACACACCCATGGTGTTAACTCGTGGAAACTAGACCTACATGGACATTTGATTTGCTGATGAAACATAATGTTTTGTGCATTAATTAAGAACCCTGCATATATCCTTCTTTAGTTAGACCTTTGGATGTTATAGTTGTGAAAGGCGAATATTTATCATAGATTGACTGCTATTCTGATTCAAGCAGGTTTATCTAATTACTTTATATGAACTCATGTACTTACTTCGCATTGGAATTTTGAAAGGTTGGTGCACAATTTGTTCTTTCTTAATTTTCAGGTTCCAATGGATATTATTACCATCGCTTTTACGCAACATCAACTAGGGCGGTCAATGATTCGATTCGGTCGGTTATTTTATAAAATTTATACCATATCAATTTTTTGGTTATTCTATTATGTATAACCAAAATTATACTTTTCAAAACAGTCCCAATCATGTCGGTTTCTCTTCGATATCGGTACGGTTCACTTAATTTTCGGTAATATTATTAAATGTCATGTAAAAGTCACTAGTAGAAGTAGTATGCAATAATAAACGTACTTTTATAGGACTTAACAAAACTCTCTAGACATTTTACAGTTTGAAAGGTGATGAATTAAGATAATATGAAAGATGGCTAGTGTTGGACCCAAACGCACACGCAAGTATACGTGGCCGTATAAGTAATAAAATGATAAGTCGAGTGTCGAACCCACAAAGACTTGTATCAATTACCCACTAAAATCACCAAGATTGTTATTCAGTCAAGAAAAAATCGAGTTCAAGATTGTGATTATACTAAACTATAATTCTAAGCAGTAACTAAATTATCAAGTAGCAAAATAATTGTGTATTCAGTAGAGACAAATATTCTAAGGTTGTGATCGATTAACCAATCATATTGTGTTCTAGTTAACTCTCATTTTCCTACAATTCACTCATGGTTGCTAATTAATCGAACAATTGCTCTCGTAGCCTTCTCCCAAAGTTTTATTCGCCTATTTAAAATAGATCAACGCCTATATTCCTAAGAAATCAATCTATCAAAAACACATTAAGATTACGATATTTAATTAAGTATAGTGACTAGGTATATTCCTATCCTAACCCCAAATCCGCCCCCCTAAGAGTTAAGATCATGCTCTCTTCAATTATTCTATAATCTAAACATGGCTTTCCCAAGCATAGATAGTAAATAGAACCTAACTGCTAGCCAGACAATTAAGCAAAATTGAAGAAACAGTCATACATTAGTAAATTGCAATCATGGTTAAGTCAACGTTAAACAACAATATTCATAGCTAAATCACAACCCCGGAACGATGGGTTTTAGCTACTCATGTTCGTAGTAAGAATTTTTCAAGTATTTTGCATAAACAAATTACAAAGAAAAGATAAAGGGATGAAGAACTCGATGATTTTCTCCTTCAAAAGTTGTCCACGTGATGTTCTTGCCTCCGGTCGCCAAAACTCCTCTAAAAATGGTGTTTAATGACTATTTATATGTGTAGGAAAAATACCCAAGCAAAATAACCAAGTTCAAAACCAAATAGGAGAAAAAATAGGCTTTAAAAACCTGGAACACACTCGCTACAGGCCTCGCATCGCGAGGCAAAACGCGTGCCTCACTTCGCTGCACACTAGGCGACACGAGCTTTTTCGTGAGCTTTCCACCACGCCACAATCTTTAACGCGAACTCCTCCTTACTTTAGCCTTTTCGACGCAAGATTTTTCACGAAGGAATTCCCTGGCCTCGCATGTTGTTGCTTCATTTCCAGTAGGACTTTAATTGGTTGTAATGTAGGTTGCGGGTCGGGTAGGATACATTTGGATGTAAGAGTGACTTTACCTCCCTAAGCAGTTTAATACATACACTTTAACATTTAAACCCCACACTTATGTCAAACATAACTCCACCTTCACATCAATGTATATTAACTCCATACTTCTTCAAGCACAATTACATCAAGAGTCACCACTATCAATGAATAATTTTCACAGCAATACAACTATTTTTTTCCTTTCTTTCTTTTTCAATTCAAGTTTTTCCAAGTAGTGCACCTTTATCCTTATTTCATTAGTTCTACTCAAAAGCCAAACCAATCACCCCACACTTTAACTTTTACAAAGTTCATAACAATTCAAATGCTCATGAGAGGTAAAAAGTTTCAAATAGAAGGTTAATTCAAACAAATGGGTAAGACTTGTAATGTGGTTGTCGAAGAAATAGGATTACAGGCTCAAAGGGGTTAACTAAGATACATAAAAATTAGGCGGGTAAACTATATACATCTGGCTCAACAAAGAAACACCTATATAAATTCCAAGACTGAACAACGCTACTATTTCACTTTGCAAACACACGAGGCAAGTTCTTGACATCAAATGAATGCACAGAATAACACACAAACCTCACACACACATGACACATAACTCACTTAGGATTGGACTCATCAAGACACTCTAGTTAAAGAAGTTAAGTAAATTTAAGATTATAAGATTTAAGGTAATTATACAAGAGTCAAAAACTGAGCCTAAGCGTCACAACCAAAGTACTCACTATTCTCAAGGCATAACAAAGTCAAGAGATATTGCTTCAATCCAATTCATCTCACATTGGCTCCTACTCCTAAAATAAAACTACCTACATCTGGTTCAAACAAAACCCTTGGAAAAGAACCGCGACACAAAGAAAAACTAAGGGGGAATTATTACACTACCTAACAATTTTTTTTTTTTTGTCTTTTTTCTTTAGACTTAAATCCCTCAAGAAACCTGTCAGGGAGATCCATCGTCGAGAATTGTCCAATTTTTCTAGTTTTTTCATTTTTTTCGAATTTTCTTTAGCTACTACAACACTAGATAATTACGAAAAAAAAAAAGAAGTTAATACTTTTCTATATCCTACTACTAACTATCTAGAGAATTCTCCCACCCTACACTTAAAAGAGTGCAGTGTTCCCAATGGACAAATAAGCAAAATAATAAAGAGGGTGGACAAGAAACTCCCTGAAAGGCCAAAGGCCGACGCAATAGTGGCTCACGGGGTACTCAGGCTTCCCCCAGGCATGATCCTTTGTGTGGCACCCCACACTTAGTTCTCACCATCTAACTCGTTTTTGCACTCTTCCAATGGCTTTGCCTCCTATGCTCATAATCCTAATAAATAAAAATAGTCACTACAAAAATAATAAGATAAAAATAAAAAAAATGAAAGAAAGCAGTAAAGCTGGGTTTCCTCCTAACAAGCGCCTGATTTAACATCGCGACGCGATGCAAAACCTCTCTTACTCTCAGCGATTACAACCCTGGGTCTCACGATAAATTATTCCTCCCCAATAATGCTCTATCCTGTGTCCATTCACCAAAAAATTTATTTCACCATTCAAAGCTCGCAGCTCAATTGCACTATAAGGAGTGACGCTCACTACCTCAAACGAGCCTGACCTTCTCGATTTAACTTCCCAGGAAATAACTTTTGTCAAGAATTGAATAATAACACCTGTTGTCCTGGCTCGAAGTGACGCGGTTTGATATGCTTATCATGCCATCTTTTTGTCTTTTCTTTGTAAAGCTTAGCATTTTCATAAGAGTGCATCCTGAACTCACCTAACTCATTCAATTGCAAGAGTCTTTTTTTGCCCGTGGCTTGAAGGTCCATATTTAACTTCTTAATGGCCCAATATGCTTTGTATTCAAGTTCAGTAGGCAAGTGACATGCCTTCCCATAAACTAGCCTATACGGCGACACCCCAATTGTCGTTTTGTATGCAGTTCTATATGCCCACAAGGCATCATCTAACTTTGCAGCCCAATATTTTCTATTCAAACTCAGCGTCTTCTCTAAGATTTACTTTATTTCTCTATTAGACACCTAAACCTGTCCACTTGTTTGAGGATGATATATCATCGTAATTTTATGGCGGACTCCATATTTAGCTAGAAGGTTATTCAACAACCGATTGAAAAAGTGTGTCCCTTCATCACTAATCAAAGCACGTGGAGTCCCAAATCTCGAAAATAGGTTCATTTTAACAAACGCGGCTACCACCACGGCATCATTCGTGGGCGATGCGATCGCCTCCACCTATTTTGACACGTATTCAATTGCCAGCAAAATGTTCTTTTTTTCTCTGGACAATGGGAATGGTCCCATAAAATCTATCCCCCACACATAAAAAATCTCGACCTCCAGGATGTTATTCAAAGGCATCTCATGCCTCTTTGTGATTGTTCATATTCTCTGACATTGATCACACTTATTAACAAATCCATGGGCGTCCTTGAATACTATTGCTCAAAATAAACCGGATTGTAATACCTTTATATCTCATCCCAATAGTAGAAGTTCACATCATGTAGAAACCTCTTTCTAGCTTCAGATTCAATTTTAGGAGGAAGTACCCCGCTCACCAGATAATTCACATAGTCCGTGTACCATGGGGGAGGGTCTTGGATGATAGCAAGAGGTTGCTCATCAAGAAATACTTCTTTAATTTGGTCACCCTCCTCCACGTGGTCGTGATTTTCCAGCCTTGATAGATGGTCAGCTACTTGGTTATCTGTGCCCTTTCGATCTTGTACTTCCACATCAAATTACCGCAACAACAAAACCCTGCGCATCAATCTAGCCTTAGATTCCTTCTTTGTAAATAGATACCTTATTTCTGCATGATCGGTATGGACTATGACTTTTGTTCCCACCAAGTATGCACGAAATTTCTCAAAGGCCCACACCACAACTAACAACCCCGTTTTAGTGGTGGTGTAATTCAACTGCGCATCATCAAAAGTCTTACTCACATAGTAGATGGACGGAATAAAATATTTTGTCCTTCCTCTGTCCTAGCACTTCCCTAATAGCATGGTCACTTGCATCACACATAAGCTCAAATTTTAAGGATCAATCCGCTGCGGCAATAATGGGGGAAACCACCAACTTCTTTTTGAGATCCTCGAATGCTTTCAGGCAGGCGTCGTCAAAATTGAAAGTTACATCTTTTTCAAGAAACCTGCACAAATGAGTAGCAATTTTAAAAAATATTTAATAAAGCATCAATAGAATCTCGCGCGTCCCAGGAAAATCCAGACACCCTTCACAGAAATGGGTGGAGGTAATTTTCAATCGCTTCCACCTTTGCCTTATCAACTTCAATGCCGCTCCTAGACACTCTGTGACCCAACACGATGCCTTCCTGCACCATAAAATGGCATTTTTTCCAATTCAATACCAGATTTGTTTCTTCACAACGGGCCAACACCTTGCTCAAGTTATTCAAGCAATCATCATAAGAAGACCCGAAGACTGAAAAATCATACATAAAAATTTCCACAAATTTTCTACCATATCGCTGAAAATAGCCATCATGCATCTCTAGAAAGTAGCCGGTGCATTACAAAAACCAAACAGCATCCGCTTGAAGGCGAAAGTGCCATACAGACAAGTAAAAGTGGTCTTCTCCTGATCCTCTGGGCATATGACGATCTGGTTGTACCCCGAAAAACCATTAAGGAAACAATAATAATCATGCCCCGTCAATCTGTCGAACATTTGGTAAATGAATGGAAGCGAGAAGTGGTCCTTGCGGGTTGCTTTGTTGAGATTTCTATATCAATGCAAACTCTCCACCTCGTCACAGTGCGAGTAGGAATTATCTCATTTGTTTCATTCTCAACCACAATCATCCCTTCTTTTTTAGGCCTATTGTAACGGCCCGACCGGTCATTTTGAGCATTTGCACTTTGCTCGATAGTTTACAAGCATGAATATTTCGGTATGATGTATTATGAATTATGTGAATCATTGGTTTTGATTTTCAGGTTATTCAGAATCGATTTGGAAGAATGAATCTCATTGTTGAAGCTTTAAGTGAAAATAGTTGATTGAGTTTGACTTTTTATGAATTTGACCCAGGAACAGAATTTTGATGGTTTCGTTAGGTCTGGATGGTGATTTTGGACTCAGGCTTATGCTCGGATTTTCAGTTGGATGTTTCTAGAAGGTTTCGGCACAAGTTGGCAAAATATTGAAATTTGAAGGTTTGGAAAGTTCATAAGTTTGACCAGAAGTTGACTTTGAGGATATCAGATTCAGATTGTAGTTTCGGGAATTGGAATATCTTTGTCATGTCATTTGGGACTTGTGTGCAAAATTTGGGTTCATTCCGGGATGGTTTAATATGTTTCGGCGCGAGTTTTTGAAATTGAAAGTTCAAAGTTCATAAATTTTGATTTGAGGGGTGATTCGTTGTTTTGAGATTGTTATGTGTGTTATGAGTCCTCTAGTAGGTCCGTCTTGTGATATGGAAGTTGTTGTCATGTTCGGACGGGGTCCCGAGGATCTCGGGTGAGTTTCGGGCGAGGTTCAGAACATTTTGGAAATTTTGGCTAAGGCTGGTGGCTACTGGTTCTAGTGTGATCGCACATGCGGCTGGTTTTGCACAGGTTCGATGGCTGCTGAAGTGTTAGAGGGGTCTCATAAGTGAGAAAGGGAGCTGGGCGTGAGGATCACAGGTGCGAATGCTTGGACACACCTACGCAACTGCAGATGCGGTTCAAGTGCGCAGAAGCGCGATCGCATAAGCGGCTTAAAGACTGCAGGTGCGAGGTATTGCTGAGCTAGGTTGTGGTCGCAGATGCGACGGATTTTCCGCAAATGCGAAAGTGCTGGGCAGAATGTTAAATACAAGGGTTCACGATTTTGGCTTCATTTTTACATTTGTAAGGTCAGACTGAGGCGATTTATGGAGCGATTTTCATCACAAGGTTTGGGGTAAGTATTCTACACTTGGTTTTGACCTTATTCCACGAATCTATCTTCATTTTTGGCAATTGGTTGATAAATTTTAAAGATAAATTGGGTGTTTTGGCCTAAAATTTCATAATATGAGTTTTTGAGTTTTTAACATCGAATTGGAGTCGGATTTGAGTGAAACTAGTATGGTTGGACTCGTAATTGAATGAGTTGTCGGATTTTGTGAGTTTGGTTGGGTTCCGAGATGCGGGCTCGGGTGTGATTTTTGGCCAGTTTTGGGCTTTGATTGAGGATTCAATTTTTATCATTTGGAATTGTCTCCTTAGTCTGAATTTGATGTATTTGAGTTGCTTTTGGCTAGTTTTGAGCCGTTAAGAGGTCGCTACACGTGATGGCATCTTTGGTGCATCGCTTGTTTTTCTCGACATTGGTATAGGCTTGTTCGAGATAAGTAACTCTTCTAAACTTAGTGCTGAGGGTATGGAGCCCAGTAATACGTGGTATGTGATTGGTATTGAGGTGACGCACAAGCTAGGTGACGGGTGTGTGGACGTGCACCCTTTGAATTGTGAATCCATTATTTCCATTGCACTGTATAATTGCCCTAGTTTGTTGATATTTTTGTTTTCACCATGTGATAAAGTAATTGAGTTTTCAATCATGCTAAATATCATGTTTAGGATTTATGCTGATGTTGTTAGGAATCATAGTTGTCGTTTCTTGCTGTCATCTCACTGATTTCATCGATATTTCATACTCAGTCATATTCATGCATCCATATCATATCTCAGTCTCAGTTGTTGTTTATTTAAACATCATATCATTGTTGTCGGGCTAGTTTCATGACATTGTGTGCCCCTGAGTGAGACTGGAGAGATTGATGGCTGAGGGAGCCGAGGGCCTGAGTGAGAGTGACATTATGGGATCGGGCTGCACGCCACAACATATTATATTGATTATACTTTATGGGATCGGGCTGCACGCCGCAACGATATATTGATTATATTTATGGGATCGGGCTGCACACCGCAGCGATATATTGATTATATTTATGGGACTGGGCTGCACGATGTAGTGATATATTGATTATATTTATGGTATTGGGCTGTACGTCGCAGCGATATAGCGCTTGGGCTGAAGGAGCTCCTCCGGAGTCTACACACCCCCAGTGAGCGCAGTTGACTATATATATGTGGATCGGGCTGCACACTGCAATGGGTATTGTTGTTGAGTGATTGAGTGTACTGAGCATTTATATATACCTGGAGATGGTTCTTCTCCGTGGGACTGGATTGGCCTTCATCGGTACTAAGTGACTGATGGTCAGTGATGTATATATTCCGGGATGGATCTTCCCTGGGTCGTATGGGCCATATATAGTTCCGAGTGGTTGAGCATGATGAGTGAAAATGTGAGGCAATGAAATTGAGTACTCTGAGAGTGTGAGTACATGATTCATCTCTGAGATACATGGCATTTGCATGCACATGACATATAGGCATAGAGATGCATTTTTCCTAGAACTGTGAACAAGCTGAGCATTTTATTTCTGAGATACCTATTTTATTACTTGTACTATGTTGTTATGAACTGTTGTGGAATATTGGTATTGGACCCAACCTTGTGTTAGCTTGTCACTACTTTCAACCTAAGGTTAGGTTTGTTACTTACTGAGTACATTGGGTTGGTTGTACTCATACCACACTTCTGCACCTTGCGCGCAGATGTTGGCTGCTGATGTTGCTGTGTTCGGTGGGAGATGGATTGCAGATGTACCCTCGTCCCGGTTGTAGCTCTCCTTGTTCATGGTAGCTTTAGGTCTATAACACTCTGTTTATGTACTTTTCAAATAGACGATGTATTTATTTTATTTCAGCTTTGTAAACTCTATTATAAGAAGCTCACGATTTGTACTACTAGTCCTCGGAAAATGTATACAATGCAGATAATTTCTTTACGTTATTATCTTTTCAATATTATTGGAATTGGATAATTATTAGTTGTCTTACCTAGCAGGTTGGATTAGGTGCCATCACGACTAGTGGTTTTGGGGTCGTGGCAAGTTGGTATAAGAGCTCTAGGTTCATAGGTTCTACAAGTCATGAGCAAGTGTCTAGTAGAGTCTTGCAGATCGGTACGATGACGTCCATACCTATCTTTGAGAGGCTACATGGCATTTAGGATATACTTTCCATCTTTCTTTCCTTATCCTGCGACATTGATTCAGCTTGAACGTACTCTTGAATGCTTTCCATGTATTCGTATGCGCACATTGTTGATACCCAATTTTGCCCTCATATTTTTCCAAATAGTATATATATTTTTTCAAGATGTCATTACTTAATTTACAAGATTTATACAAATATTTTATAATTTTCTCATGGTTTTTAAAACTTTAAAATTAATTTTCTTGCATTTAAATTACTTGAATACTTATTAATTACTCCTTCAAGTTGGGATGCTAGTCACCTAAAAATATAATTTGCACCTATAATACATGTTTTCAAATATTTTTACTTAATTTTATATAATTACATTAGTATTTTTAAATCTTTTTGCACAATTTTGCAGTAATAGCTCATACTCATACATAAATACTCTTTATTTATATTATTTGTATCAAAATAACATTTTTATATTTTTATAATACTAAGTTATTATTTTTAATCATTTTAGCGCACAAATAAAATTTTTATTTATTTATTAAGAATTTTTTATAAATTATGTTTGACAAATTTTGTATATTTAAATAGTAGCCCAGTTTTAAACTAATTGTCGGACCAAAAATTGGCCCCATTATCCTTAGCCCAATAGTCCCCAGCCCAAAGCCAAATGAGCGCTTAATAGACCCGGTCGGTACCCATTTTTATGAGACGCCTTGTTCATTTTAAATCTTGGCCGTTGACCTGTCAAGATCAACGACCCTCTTAATTAACCAAACCCACCCCAAAACCCTATCATTTTCTCTAAGACCCCGCCCCTAAATCCTCTCTTCTCCTCTCCTCAAAAACCCTAGCCGCCCTCTCAAACTTCTCCGAATCCCTATCAATCATTGATTCTTTCCATTATTTTCTTGCCTTTTATATGTTATCTCAGTATTACCTGCAAGACTATGATATCACTTAGTACTTTCCTAAGCATGGCACATACAATCTCTCAGATTCGGGCCGTTCAACTTCAATCGCTAGGATCTGGACAATATCTCGTCCATATACATGAAAGAATCGTTATTTTCTCATACCAGTAGAAAGATTCTCAAACGTTGAACCCAAATTAGGTTTGATTTTCAATTTCTTTCCTTTACTGGTTGCTTTATGATTGCATGTATGTTTTTCCTTTCTTTGTTCATATTTGATTGATTTCTTTCTTTATTTACTCGGCTGATTAACAACTATATAAACCCCTCTCCATTCCCCTTTGAGACAGACCTTTAACCGCTAAATTCACTAAAAATGAAGATATTACTTTATCGTTCTCTCATTCTCTTGTTCTATACCTTGTTCTATACTTTTGTCTCTTTGTTGATATTCAGAATATTGTGGAATTTGTTCTTTCTTGTTGTCCGTTTAACAGGTAAGTCACTTGGCTTTTGCAATTTCATTCTTATGTGTTTATAATTTGCATATTCTTACCTTTGAAATTCATGGCTTAATGTGTTTATATGCTACTTCTGTGTGCAACCTTGTTAGTTTTGCAATTGTTTTGAGCCTCTTTAGCATTTAATTTTACCTAAAGCAACTGTTTCTGAGATATGTTATTTGAATATGCTTCACCTGAATGATTTAGACCCCCTTAAGTTCATATTAGCCTGATGTGTTGATACCTGAATGTCTACATTTGCTATTTGACATGAGCTTGCTTTCCAAATCTGTTCTGAATCCTTGTAAGGGTTGAATTGCATCTGCGATGTGTTCTAATCTATGTTAAGACCTTCACTTCGGCTATGACTTGGTCTCTTGTTAATGTGTTCCTCAGCATGTCTTTGGTTTGCATGACTTTGTAGCCTTAGTGATTATTTGGGACCTTTGGAATAGATATCTTAATTTATGTTTCCCTACCATGTTTAATATTGTTTTGCTTCATAATGTAAATTGGACCCTTGAGCTTTAAACCTTCTAAGTTAGTGCTCTACCGAGACTTGTTTGGCATTATGCATCTTTATTTACTAATATTGTAATCTCAGGGAGCTTGTTTCTTCCATAACTCTTTCAATGTGTTTCTTCCAATGTGTTACTTCATGCTAAGTGTTTGAACCTATAATAGCAACCTGCCTCTAAGTCCTTTTGACCTTCTTAACTAGCATATTCTGTGTTTAGACAACTTTGCTATGCATGCTTTTCTAAAATACGAGTATATATCTTCAAATTATGTCCCTTAGTCATTGTTCTCACTCTGTTTTGCTACCTACATTATTCTGAATTTACCACTCTTGGCCGGCTGAAAGCGAAGGCCACTAAGACTCTCTATTGGACTCCCTAGTGTGAGCACTGCTCGGGGTCCATTCGAGACTCTTGTGAACTCTAACACACTAGGAATCGGGGTTCTTTGGCCACTCTTCTTACTATTGAGACCCGAGTTATCTCTAACTCAGTTCTTTCTCATTCTATCTACTGAATATGCAAACTGGTTTGTTTAAGTGATTCAACGTCTGGATCATACGGTCAATCTATGGCTGTTTGGTTTTGGTTTGAGTTCCTCTATGGTTTCTGGGCTATACTGATGAATATAGTCCTCTTTTGGAATCTGGGTATGCTATGTATGAAGAAAGAGTTGTTGAAGGCCCAGGCAATGCTGGGTATCTCCTTTTGGGCCTGCTATGGGCTTATTGTTATTGCTTGTATAATATTCTGTGATTACATTCATTACTGGGTCTTTAATAATTTTGTAATAAATAATTGGGGTGTTAGTGAAATTGGGGAAACGGGCATACTCGAATGTTTGCATGAAAGGATAGAAAAGCATGCCTATAAGATTCGTATGCTTCACTTGTTATTTTATCCAACCTGCCATATATGCTATTCATTCAATCTCCATGTACACTAGTAGAAATCATGCCATTAGGAGAATCACACACTCACACAATTTTTTCTTTATTTATTCCTATGACTACTGCTATGTGTTACTAGACAGTATGCCTATAGGAAACAAATGTCAATAAACATTCCTTCGATTTGTATAACTTCAGCATATTCATTAGATGCCTTGCCTATAGGATTATACTGGCTTATGTTCTACTAATTTCACCTAGAAATCATGTCCATAAGACCTTAATCAACCAGTTAGCTAATGTTATTGTTATCATATTGCTCCGCCTAGATAACATGGTTATAGGAGTAATGTGTTATAAAATCAAGGCCGAGCTCTCAGAACTGCTTTCATTGTTTAGCTACACCGCTACTAGAAATCATGCCTATAGGACAATGTCACTTTTCTAAAACTGGTATCTATAAAAGCTGCGTTAACAACTCTAAAGTTCGTAAATGGCCTACTGCCTCCTCACTAAGATTAGTAATGCTATATATGCGATATTGGAATTGAGAGTCACATATAAACCATGTCCATAGGGCTTAATGACTTTAATTTGCTTGAATTCTGAAACTGTCTGATGCTTAACGCGAAAAATCTGTTTGTGTGCATATGTTGTCTAAGTATAGAGGCTAACCTGAGCCCTTGACTGCCCTTACATGAAGTCCAACTTGTTTTGTATGTCGCCTAGTTTTATCATTTTGAGCAGCCTAGGTAAAGTCTAGAACCACCCAAATAGAGGTCCAATGCTCTAGGACCATAGGCATGGGACGGGTAGTGCACACATAGGATACGACTTAGAATTGAATTAGAGCGTAGTTAGATAAACAACTTTAACATAGTAATCGGGTAGCAGAAGATGATAGTCTGTGCCTGCTGAATAATATGAGTAACTCCCTATCTCAAGGGAGTTGCAAAGTATTATTTATCTTGCACGGGGTGATCCTTTAGTCTAAAAAACTTAGGACCCTCCTTCTTCACTTCTTTATACATTTAGTTATCTAATACAGACCATTATAGTTATATCCTTGTAATTCTTCTCATTGTGTTATAATAAATTCATTGGACCCGTACTCCCATTATAATCAAGATAGTCTTATGTTCGGCCGGGACACACAATTGTGGATCTCGAAGAGTGCCTAACACCTTCTCTTTGAGGTAATTTGAGCCCTTACCCTATATTTGGTGGCATTGACTAGTCAAACAGAGTTATCTGCATAATAGGTGCCCTAACGCATCTCAAAAATTGTTAGGTGCGCTCTTCTTCTTTTAGCACTCTATCTCCCCTCCAAAAGAGTTGTCATAACGTCGAAAACAACTTTCGTGAGAAAACAGGGCGCGACAGCATGGCGACTCTTCTGGGGAAATACTTAGGCTCTACCATAATTAACTTGGGTTATGTGGATGCACATCCCTTCCCTTCTCCACCTTTATTCGTTTAAATTTTTTATAAGAAGCACATCCCTTTCCCGTTCGCCATTATTTGCTATGACTGCTCTTCATTTTGTTTAATGACTACTATATCATGCCTCTCCATCCCTACTCCCTTACTTTCTTTATTACAATTTTCACATATATTCCATAAACTAAATTCTTTCTTTGCCTTTATTTTTTATGTTTTCATGTCTTACCTTAATACTGTATTTATTGCTTTTACGTGTTTATCATGGAAATACTTGGCAATGTGATTATATCTGCATAAAGCATGCTCCACATCATACTCTACTCGTGCCGATTATCAATGAAGCGGCGCTTGATGAGTGTCCACGCTCTTCCAAAATTACCCTTTTTAAAATCGGAAAGGCTTATTTGCGGTAGACTAGTCGATCAACAATGCAGTCGACGGTCCCATGCCTTTCCCTCTCAAGTTATCCGCTTGGGAGTACTAGTCAGACCGTTATATAAACCTTAATCCAATATTAAATGTACATGCATCATGTTAAACCTAGTACGGGCTATGACGTTTTTAACGTAATAGCCCACTAAGATAAGCCTTGTCCAATGTCTGACAGGATTTGCACGATCTCAATGGACGCTACCATGTTATGTGCATTGCTTCGAGAAAATGTGCCAATATGTTGACCGTTATTGTGTAAATGGTCGGATCTGGAGGGGGAAATGGATAACTTTTTTTTCTTGCAGAGAATGAAGCACGAAGTCCCCAGGTTCGGCATGGTTCAAAACATCCCACCTCTGTTACTTGATTGGTGGAAAAATCTCGTGCCTTGCGACAAGAATCATGTGAGAAGGGTCCTTAGTAATTTTTTGTCCTTTCTAGACATCCGACAAAATGGGGAATTGATCGAGTCCGCTACCATGTTTTGGGATGAGAAAAGGGCCGTCTTCCGCTTTGGTGACATAGAAATGACTCCTCTCCTAGAAGAAATAGGAGACTTCGCTAAGCTACCATGAGATAGTCCAGGGTTGTTAGTGCCAGAGAATTGCACCCCTCGCGGTTTTCTAAAAATGTTAGGTTTCAAGAAAAATGACGAGATGAGTCATATATTCTATTTAAATTCCTTTATGAGCATTATGGGAACATCAAGTCATATCGCCTTCATCATGATGAACTCGCCATTACTTCTTTGGGTTGGACACACCGTCGAGTTTATGTGTTCATTGTCTGCTTCTTGGGGTTGTTGATATTTCCAATGAAAGGTGAAGGATCCACACTCGTCTAGCCATGGTAGCCAAGACTTAGATGGAAGGCATCGGGGACAAACCTATACTATCATCCCCATGATCTTAGCTGAAATGTACCGCACCTTAGATCGGTGCAAACAAGGATTTGGGCACTTCGAAGGTTGTAATCTGTTACTGCAAGTTTGGTTATTGGAACAACTTTAGAGGGGAGAATATCGCCAAAATCTTTTTCGACAACTGTTGAATGACTACATAGCTTACCAGCATCCAAAGAAAATGACATTTATCCCAGACATGTTTGCACAACCTGGAAATGCTGTAAGTTGGGTGCATTTCTTCAGCAATCTGACATACGAGCAGGTACAATGGATGTTTGAATGGTTTCCTAGCAGTGAGTTCATCATTAGGTCAAGAGAGACTACTCATCTGGTATTTATCGGGTTGAGGGGTATCTATAATTATGCTCCTGTAAGGGTAATGAGACAAGCGGGAAGAAAACAGGTTATACCTCTGGTTTCCAGCATGGTCCAGTACAAAGAATTACATTCAAGTTCGAGGCACAACATATGTGGAACCAGAAGGTCATTGTGGAAAAGGATACTATCGAGCCAGAGATGTATCATGCCGGCTATGTGTGCTTCTATCCATCATGGCTGGTAGATGATATAGCAAGAGATGTAAAGCCGGGAATTAATCTGAAAAATAGGATCTTAATGACGCTACTGAAGCACAAGTCAAGTATAGGAGATTATGCAAAATGGTCTTCGAGTCAGAAGCAAGGAATCTGGAACAACACAAACTGGACATGGAAACGATTAACGAATGGAGGGAAATTGGCACTAAATCAACAGAGAGATTGGAATATTTGGGGCAACGGTTGATGGACCTTGAGGGAAAGATGAGGAAGAGACTCTCAGATTGTCAGAACGCGAATGGAAATGAAGGAGGGCATCTAGCAAAGGCTTACCTATTGTTGGATATGCGCGACCTTGGGAACCTGATTGATGGAGTCAAGAGAACCAAGAACGGGGAAGGTCCTTCTGGGGTCGAGTAGATTAGGAAATGATTTTCTTTACTGCTTTCTAGATTTTTTTTAGATTTCGATTGTAATAAGGAAAATTCCATTAGTAACTTCTTATTATTGTCGATTTGATTCATTTTGCATTAACAAAATGATGCAATTGTTGGCATCAATTTTTTCTCCAAGTCTATGTATCGCTTAGGCCTACTCGGGCACAACGAGGTCCCTCAAATTAGGATGTGATTTATTACGTGATTTTTCAAAACATATTTAATATTGCGAACAGTCTTTCAATATCCTTATTGACTTGGTTACCTTTTGTTTGTTTTTCCTTCTTTTCATTGTTCCCATTCCCCAAGTTTTGTTCGTGCCTACTGGCATCATCCGCATATCACACTAGATCCAGAGGTCCTCCACCTCCTCCTTCACTAAGTGATACTAATGGCAGATGCAAAGGGAGAGGAAAAATGGATGATTTAAGCGGTATCAGAAAAGACAATGCTACTATAGCAGAAAATGTTGAAACCTCAGATGGTCGAAGTACTCCGGTCCAGAATGAACTAGTCTTATGTCTGGAATAGAAGATCTTGGAGTTACAAGGTGAACTCTAGCAGGTCCGAAACTTGGCAAATCTCTCTCTCACCAACGTCCATGATATTAACCAACAAAATCCAAATACCCAAAACTAAACACCACCACAAAACACACAAAAATAAAACCCGCTACCAAATCCTCCTGCGCCACACCAGTACCCACACCTCCTCAAAACCTTAACCCTCCACTAGTACCTACTCCTCAACAACACCTCCATTACCCAACTCAATACCCGTAAACTACCACTTATCACACTCCCCGGAATGCACCACAACCTGCTCCTGATCCCCAAAACTCAACCAATGAACACCCTTATGCCCAGATTCCCGGAGTTCATCAAAGCAATCCCATATATGTGGAAACTTTACCCCACACCCCACAACAAACCCTATATATACCAGAATCAACCGAGAAGGACCTGCTCATCAAGAACATGTCAAATGAACTCAAGAAGCTCACTGGCAGAGTTCAAAGCGTCGAAGGTGGTAAGGGAATTGAAGGTTTGAATTATGAGGATTTGAGCATTCAACCAGATGTGGAACTGTCGGAGGATTACCAACCTCCCAAGTTCAAAATGTTCGATGGAACTGGTGATCCGAAGGTACATTTATGGACATATTGTGACAAACTTGTAGGAGTGGGCAAAGATGAATGAATCCGTATGAAGTTGTTCATGAGAAGCCTCACAGGAGAAGCTTTCTCTTGGTACATCAGTCAGAACCTGAAGAACTGGGTTAACTAGGTGAGCATGGCGTCAGACTTCATGGACCAATTCAGGTTCAAAACAGAAAATGCACCAGACATTTTCAACATTCAAAATCTAAAGAAGAAACCAACAAAAACTTTCCACAAGTACGCCACTTGGTGGAGATCTGAAGCTGCAAAAGTAAGGCCAGCGCTTGAAGAAGAACAAATGAATAAGTTCTTCGGTAGAGCTCAAGATCTGCAGTACTATGAAAGGCTGATGGTTATAAATTTTCTAACATCATCAAGCTGGGAGAAAGAATAGAAGAAGGAATTAAGAGTGGAATGGTGAAAAATTTTGAAGCACTACGGGCCACAAATAAAGCTTTGCAGTCAGGAGGTATCTCTAAGAAGAAAGAAGTGGGTGCTGTAATGGTGGCCCATGGTCCTAAGTATCCTCTCACATACCAAACATCTCTACCCACATACCAGCCCTCACCCCCAGATACCAACAACCTGCTACCACCTACCACGCCCGTAACACCCAACTCACATATTATCACTAACCACCACCTGCCCACAAAAATTACCAAAAACCAAGACCAAACTTCGACCACAGACCACCCATACAATACACTCCAATCGCTGAACTCATAGACCAACTATATGAGAGACTGAAAGCTGCTGGTTATGTCACTCCCATACTTGCCGTTGCTATGGTAAACTCTTCTCAGTGGATCAACCCAAACAATACATGTGCTTATCAGTCAGGCATGAAGGGTCATACCATTGATGAGTGTCGCACTTTGAAGGACAAGATTCAGACATCCATCGACACCAAAGTCATACATGCAAAAGAAACCGCACCTAATGTTTGAATCATCTCCCGGATCATAGAGGTGAGGGAGTGAATGTTAAAGGGACCGATGAAGAATGAGATCTGAAGGGGTCAATTGGACTTACACGGGAGGGGGATGATCCTAAAATATCTCCAGTCACCCTCACGCCCATTGTAGTACAAACCCAAAAACCATTTGAAGTTGAGGTAACTGTACCAGCACCATTTGAAGTGAAGGTAACCACACCCTTCACTGTGATGGTAGCATCCACACCATCTTATAAGTTTGATGCTATACCATGGAATTATGTTGCGGAAGCGAGAAGGAAAGGAAAAGCGAGAATGGAAGAAACAAGTGCAAAATAAGGCATGACTAGAACTGGCAGGGTTTATACACCAGAGCACTTGAGAGGAACAAGAAAAGAAGCTGCATCGAAGTTGCCTGTTGTTGAGATTGGCCCTGACGACCTTTGGAGAAAAGTACAAGCAAGAGAATACTCTGTGGTTGTCCATTTGAACAAAACTCCCGCTCATATATCTATCTTATCATTGCTACAAAACTCTGAAACACACAGGAATTCCGTGATGAAGGTGATGAGTGAAGCTTATGTATCCACCAACATCACTAGTGGGGAAATGGCCAATATGGTCGGGCAGGTACTGGAAAGCCACAAAATCACTTTTCATGAAGACGAGCTCCCGCCAGAAGGACTAAGTCAAAATAGATCACTACATAGCACATTGCAATTTGAGGATAAATTCATCCCCAGAGTCCTCATAGATGGGGGTTCGAGTCTCAATATATTTCAATTGACCACTCTGAAGAGGTTGGGTAAAGGCCTACACGAGATACGAGAAGGAAGCCTGAATGTGAAGGCGTTTGATGTGTTATGCCCCAAGCTCGAGGAGCATGACCGACACTCAACCGAGTGAACCCGGCCAAGCAATCCTATTAGACACATTCTACGTGACTCACTTACGATCAAGAGGAGACACGATTCCATCAATTAGACAATTGGAGATCATACAAGTACATTACTAAGCGAATTCATTAGGTACCTCATTGTTAAGTTTTAAGGTACATAAAACTTACGATATAGTGAAACGGAAATCCAAAGCACAACATAATTCATTGACCTTCCCAACACCCATATACAACCCACATCAATGTCTACCGAGCCTCTAAGTAGATACAAAAGAAAGTGCTACAAAAGTGCCGCCGATAAGGCCTCGGCTATACCTCAAAGTATGATAAGAAGGTGAACATGAGATACAAAAGATATAAGACCCAGAAATGATGTGGGCATCACCAAGTCAGCTGGAAAGAGGGCGTGCCACTAGCTGCGTTTAACACTGTCTTCTATGGAACCACCAACATCTATTTAAAGCTGTAGAGCCCCCAGCAAAAAGGGCGTTAGTACTGTCGAATAGTACTAGTATGTAAAGCTAAACACCAATATTAATAGAACGAACAATGAAACAAAGGGGAAGCAGTCATAATGTACAATAAATGCTTTAACCAAATACAAAAACATCAAGTAAGGATCACATTGTTTTCGATTCAATTTCTATCTTATTAGGTCGATAATCTTAGTGCCATGTGCCACAATCCACAATACCCCTGTGTTCCTACATGGAGTCCGATCTCGACCCGATAGACTAGATCATCTCATTTGAGACATCAACCATATCCATAATTTCAATCAATGTATCCAGCACAGTTACCACCATGTGTGCGGCATGGTGTCCGATCACGGCCTCACCGGCTAGGCCATATCACTTGAGACATCGTCCTTTCAATTGTTCAACCCAATTCACATTTACTCCCCATATTTCATTACATGGAACGATTAGCCTCATTTATTAAGTCTTTCTTGGCACTTGGTCGTATCTTACAATTCAAATCTTTCCCTTTTTATACATTCAAATAATAGTATCATCCACGTTAGTAATTCCTATCATATAAGGCATTGCACACATAAGGGAAAAAGCTTGGAAAATCTTAATCACACGGAGGATTTTCATACAAATTAGGTTAGCAAGCTTTATTCGACTCTTGACACGAATTCTTAACCTTTCTCAACTCATATTCCTCATTTCAAACACATTCTTAACATAACACATTAAGGCAGCCAATTCTAGTATGATCAAGTTAGGAACTTACACCAAATACTCGAACACCAGGGGATTGGGTTCTAAGAAGAAGAGAGTTCAGCCATACATACCTCAATTGAGCTTCCTTAAACTCTAAGATGTTCTGGAATTCTTAGCAACCTCAATCTATTTTGGAAATATAACAATTTGAAACAAAATTAGGAAGATGATTGTGATTCTAGCTCACTTGAGCATTCTATCAAACACTAGGTGCGCATTAAGTCTCTAACGTCCTTTTATAGAGTATTTCATCAACCCATAACCCATTTTTCACCATTTTTGGCTCAATAATGTTCCTATACCCGTTGATAACACATGCAAGCAAGATAACAACTCCAATACCCATGAACATTCTTGATAATTGCCCATCTTTTAGTTAGAATTCAAAATTAAGGTTTAGGGTGCAGAATCTTACCTCAAGGATGAAGATCTAGTGTGTTTTCCTTGTTAATATTCAATGATTTGTGTAATAACTGAAGGATGATTTGGTGAAGATCACTTTCTCACTCTAGGGTTCGTTCTCTCACTCTAAAGCATCAGGTTTTTTCCTCAAAAATGACCCATTGCGTGTATTTAATGAAGTTGGGTCGGGTTATAGTGATAAATAATGGATACACCGATGTTCCGGACCGGGATACAGACCTGGCCTCGCCAGGCTAAAGCCTGGTCTTAGCGTGCTACAGGCTTGGCCAAGGTCAAAAAATTTCAACTCCCCAATACACTGTTCAACCTAAAAACTCCAAAAATACAATATATTAGCCTCTCTTAGCACCACAAAACCTTAAATTACTTAGTGAAATTTCTCGGGGCCTTGCATGATGGATCTCAAAGAGCCACAATCAGAGAAATCAACCTCTACCTATAGATGGGCCCAACCTGGTTTGATGTTGAGTTTCAAGTGCTGGATATATGTGCTACCTACAATCTATGGTTGTGACGACCCTGGATACATGCCGATAGGGTAGTGGTTTCTACTCTGCATCATGCTGTGAAGGTTGAATGGCACCAGCAGGAGGTGATCATCCATGGAGATGGGAGTAATTCCATCTATACCAATCAGACTGTTCCAGTCATCGAGAACATGAAGAAGCTGGGTGGAGAAACATACCATCGCATTGAGCACGTCAATGCAATTGAAAAGGACAAATGGTTGAGCAACAAAATAGAAAGCATACTACTATGGAAAGGGTATGAACCTGGCAAGGGTCTCGACAAGAGTCTCTAAGGGATCACAAAATCGATACAACTAAAGCGTCATGGTACAACTTTCAAACTTGGGTACGAATATACTTGGCAAGCGAACCGGGATTGGTCGCCACCATGGCGCAGTCCTTATTATCTGTTGGAACAACCAGTACCATATTTGCACTAGACATTTCATCTAGCTGACATGATGTGGGGGTCTGAGGAAGATGAAGCCTTAGGTGGTATAAGGAAGTTGTCTCCGGATGACGAAGACATGGATTGTAGTGCGATAGTGGAGGAGGAAGAGGAGGAGGAGGACGAAGAGGAAGACCTTACCATTCAGACCGCTGAAAAGGGAGCTATTATCATTTGAGATATCAACAATATCAACAATTTCAATCAATCAATCCAGCACAATTACCACCATGTGTGCGTCATGGTGTCCGATCACGGCCCGATCAGCTAGGCCATCTCACTTAAGACATCATCCTATCAATTGATCAACCCAATTCACATTTCCTCCCAATATTTCATTATATGGCACAAGTAGCCTCATTTATTAAGTCGTTCTTGGAACTTGGCCGTATCTTACAATTCAAATCTTTCCCTTTTTATACATTCAAATAAAATTATCGTCCACGTCAATAAGTCCTATCATATAAGGCATTGCTCACATAAGGGAAAAAAGCTTGGAAAATCATAATCAAACGGAGGCTTTTCATACAAATTAAGTTAGCATGCTTTATTCGACTCTTGACACGAATTCTTAACCTTTATCAACTCATATTCCTCATTTCAAACACATTCTCAAATAACATGATGACACGATAAACATTTAGATAAATTATTGAACAAAAATCTCTCAACACAACACATTAAGGTGGCCAATTCTAGTATGATCAACTTAGGAACCTACACCAAATACTCAAACACCAGGGGATTCGGTTCTTAGAAGAAGAGAATTTAGCCATACATACCTCAATTGAGCTTCCTTAAACTCTACAATGTTCCGAAATTCTTAGCAACCTCAATCTATTTTGGAAATATAACAATTTGAAAAAAATTGGGAAGATGATCGTGATTCTAACTCATTTGAGCATTCTATCAAACACTAGGCGCATTAAGTCTCTAAGGTCCTTTTATAGAGGATTTCATCAACCCACAGCCTATCCTTCGCCATTTTTGGCTCAATAATGTTCCTATACCCGTTGATAACACATGCAAGAAAGATAACAATTCCAATATCCATGAATTTTCTTAATAATTGCCAATCTTTTAGTTAGAATTCAAAATTAAGGGTTAGGGTGTAGAATCTTACCTCAAGGATGAAGATCTAGTGTGTTTTCCTTGTTAATCTTCAAAGATTTGTGTAAGAATTGAAGGATGATTTGGTGAAGATCACTTTCTCACTCTAGGGTTCGTTCTCTCACTATAAAACATCATGTTTTTTTTGATCAAAAATGATCCATTGTGTGTATTTAATAAAGTTGGGTCAGGTTATAGTGATAAAAGAATGGATACTCCGAAGTTCCGGACCGGGCTACAAACCTGGCCTCGCCAATCTAAAGCCTGGTCTTAGCATGCTACAAGCTTGGCCTGCCAGGCTAAAGCCTGGTCTTAGACCTAGGCTCGCCAGGTCAAATAATTTCAACTCTCCAATGCACTGTTCAACCCAAAAACTCTGAAAATACAATATATTAGCCTGCCTTGGCACCACAAAACCTTAAATTACTTAGTGAAATTTTCCGGGGCCTTACATTTTCCCCGGCTTAGGATCATTCGTCCTCGAATGAGAAGTAAAGTGCGCCCCAAACGCTTAGCATAACTTATCTCTTTTCTTACACACCTCAAACTCCCAAATTTTGACTAACTCCCAAACTTTTTAGAAATTTCAGCAGAGTTTCCTTTGTAATTCGGCCTATCCATCTGCCGGCGAATCATTAATACCACCCTAACATCACACCCTAACAACATATATATGATAAAATGACATAACATAACATAAAACAACAGCAATCGTGGCCTCATAAGCAACATAGAAGTAATTTCATAGAACACCTTTACATTAACTGAACAAGTGATACAAAATTTACAGGAAGTAACTTCATAGAAACTATAACATGGCTATTCGAAAGAATGAGGGTACTTCTTTATCATCTCTTACTTGGCTTCCCAAGTAGCCTCTTCAACTCGTTGGTTTCGCCATAACACTTTCACGGAGGCAATTTCTTTACTTCTCAACTTCCGGACTTGCCTATCAAGAATGGAAACTGTAATGTCTTCATATGATAGTTATTCATTAACCTCAATAGTCTCATCTGACACGATAAGCGACGGATTCCTGATTACTTTCTTCAACATAGACACATGAAATACTTGGTGCACTAACGACATCTCAAGTGGTAGCTCAAGCTTGTATGCCACCTGCACAATTCTCTGGATGATTTTATACGGGCCCGACATACCACAGACTCAATTTCCCTTTCTTTCCAAAATGCATAATACCCTTAAGGGGGGAGACCTTCAAAAACACCCAATCATCTTCGTTGAACTCTAAGTCTCTGCGACGAACATCCGGGTAAGATTTTTGACGACCCTGAGCAGCCTGAGCAGTTTTCAACCGTTCCTTTATGATCTTAACCTTTACCATAGGTTGATGCACGAGGTCTAGTCCTCAGTTTCTCCAACTTCGAACCACCCAATAGAAGATCTACACCCCCTCCCATATAATGCCTCGAATGGTGCCATCTGTATACTAGCATGAAAGCTGTTGTTATAAGAAAACTCTAGGAGTGATAAATGATCACCTCAGCTTCCTTTAAAATCAAGAACACAAGCACGCAAAATGTCCTCAAGCATCTGAATAGTCCACTCTTCTTGCCCACCGGTCTGTGGATGGAAGGTTGTGTAAGATTTACTTGAGTACCCAAACATTGCTGAAATTTCTTCCAAAAGTTAGCTGTGAACTGTGCCCATCAATCAAAAATGATAAAAAATAGAGTTGCAAGCAACCTGGATATTTCCTTGATATACAACTGATCATATTGTTCCTCTGTGTCGTAAGATTTAACTGGAAAGAAGTGTGTTGATTTCGTGAGTCGGTCCACAATTACCCAAATTGAGTCAAACTTGCACTGGGTGCATGAAAGTCATACCACAAAGTCCATATTAATCATTTCCCACTTTCACATTGGAATTATTTTTATGTTCCGAACCTACCCACTGGGCCTTTGATGTTCGGCCTTTTCTGGCTGATGATTTGGACATTTTACCATGAAGTCCGCTACATTCTCTTCATATCGTCCCACCAGTAGACTTCCTTGAGTTCATGATACATTTTGTAGAACATGGGTGTACAAAATACCTAAAAGTGTGAGCTTCAGCCATAATTCTTTCCCGAAGACCGTCTATATTTGGAACACATAGTCGCCCTTGGTACCGTAGTGTACCATCATCCATGCCAAGAGAAAAAGCTGTAGTCTTATGTCTATGAATCCCCTCCTTCAACTCTACCAACAATAGATCGTCATATTGGTTTTCTTTGACATCCACAACAAGCGATGATTCAGTCTTGTTTTGCACAATTACTCCTCCTTTACTAGAGTTCGCAAGATGAACTCCCAAACTAGCCAACCGATGAACCTCGTTGGACAATCAGCCTTTGATGTGCCTCCAAGTGAGCCAAACTACCCATAGATTTCCAGATAAGAGCATCCGCCACAACATTGGCTTTTCTTAGGTGGTACAGAATATCAATGTCATAATCTTTGAGTAACTCCAACTATCTTCTCTTCCACAAATTCAATTCCTTCTGTTTGAAAATATATTGAAGGCTCTTATGGTCCGTGACTATATCTACATGGACCCTATACCGACAATGTCGCCAAATCTTAAATGCAAATAACACTGCTGCAAGTTTTAAGTCATGTGCTGCATAGTTCTTTCCATGATTCCTGAGTTGACTATAGGCATAAACTATCACCTTAACATGTTGGATCATTAGTGGAACATGTTTATCACATTTATATTACATAAGACCTCCTAGGAATCGAGTTCTATAATAATTTCCCGGATATGGTTACCATCTTATATGAATACTCGCAACTTGCTCTTCCAAATTTTTAACAAAAGACATTACTGGATGAGTTTTCTTATAGGACCTTCTGTTTCATGTGGATAACATCTTCTAGCTTGTGCACACACCCTGATAACATCAACCTGCATGACATTGTATCAGATGTAAGGTAACATTGTGCTCAGACCTTTCTTAGCCAACCTCTTTCCCATTTATGTGCCTTGCAGAATTTTAAGAAACTACTCCACTTCCCTTGTGAACATTCTCACGACACATCTTTACTGTTAAACACCTCCTAAAACACATATCAACACCCTTTATATATATACAATTTAGGAAGAGTCATTAGCCCGAACATGGCATTCTCTGAAACTTGAGATCCTCCTGAATTCCTCGTCAACGACTTTTGATTTTTCCTCTTAAGTGTAAGACTTAGTCCACATGATTCCATCATTGATGAGTAACTCACCTTATTCCTAGTATTGTACCTACCAATAGTGTTTCCTGGTATTTTGGTTTAAGATCTACCATGTTAAACATGCCTGGTCCATAACAAGTGTTCATCCTCTCTCAATCTGTTTGGAACCTTTTCCTTTGCCCCTTTGGGTAGATTGTGTTGTCTTTCCCTTTTTGATCGCCCTTTGGCCTAGACAATATGTTGGTAACATCTTTTCTTTCTAACTGGAACATTCATTCCCATTCCATTTTGCTCATAGTGCATAGTTGATAGCCTTATTCTTCCACACACTTGTCTACCTCCTGTGAACTCGTAGTATCATTTTCCTGGTTTGTTGAGCTTATCATACCACCACTTCACGCCAGTAGTCTCACTTTTCATTGTCATATGTAGACATGAACTCCCTCTAGAAATTTTAGTTGATATTCAGTGTCACCTAAGTAGGTTGCATTAAAATTAGTCCTTTATACCTTCTATTAACACTAGTGCTTTAGGCGAGTCAACCATTCTAATACGAACTATTTTAAAATAACCTTGATGATCACAATTTATAGATTTCCTTCCCATTTCTTCTCGGCTCATTCTTCCTAATTAGGGAATAGATATGCACTCTTCCGTATGTTATGTGGTCTTTTCTCTTAGTTAGGAATTCATCCTGCTCATCTCTCGACACTTGTTGGGATATCCGCAGGAAAGTGTGTTCATTCGCGTATCACTTAACACTTCTTTGCTTGTAAGATTCTTAAGAGGCCCTCGATCAAGTCCAAATGCACTCTTGGTTTATTATAGCATCACATATATTTCTCCCACTCGTTCCTCCTTTCTTAAAGCCTTGAAACTTTAGTTAAATCGCAAATCCATGATTAGCCCATTCGAAAAACTCGCAACCTTTCACATATGACCTATAGTACTTCTTTTGGTTCCATTGTTCCTGACTCTTTAACAAGTATAAAATCCCTTTAGAAACGTTACTCTTAGTTTGTAGGATCATTAGCCCTGTCATTTACATTGCCATGTATGAAGGATTTATCTTCCTTAACCTTCCACTTTCTTGGAGTACTAGTGGTCTATCATTAGCATATCCTTTCAGAGAATCACGTTACCCCTTGTCACTTTTCTAGACTACGCATGACTTCAACAAAACAAGTCTTGAAGTTAGAAACTTGAGGGGAATATGTCTCATGTCTCTTGTTCGACTATTAGGGAGATTTAAGTCGCCACGGTATTAATCCCATAAGTGTTCTACTCTTATCCGGCCACACAGACTTGGGATTCTAATTCCTCATGTCAATATCCTTTAGGAGTGTAAAAAAACTTCGTACATCTCTGGATTCTTATAAATTTCATAGTACAAGGGTCTCCTCATTGTGGGTTCAATTGGCTCTCCTTTCATAACTTCTTGTCTCCTGTGAGAGACTTACACTCTCATCATTAATCTCCTGGTCATGCGCACCATATATGACATGCTTATGTAATAAATTTTCTTTTACACCTCAGGATCATATACATTCTTCCCACACTACCCACATCATCACATGTTCTATTTAAGCTTAGGTCTCATTTATCAAGTCAGTCTCTATTTGGAGGTGGATAATCGCTTTTGTCACTTTCCTCATATAAAGTGTGCTCATGGTAGTATTTACTAATCTTATATGTCCATACCATTCGTTCAACATGATACACGTGCCATCTCCATAATATTTAGGCCTTCGCCCATTTGTCATGTCATATGGCAACATTACTTGGAATAGACAAAAGAGAGTTTAAACTTACCTTGAACCATAACGCACCTTTGAGTTAGAAGACAATCTTATAGTCATGCTTTATCGCACGATCTGGAGTATTTAAGAAGGGTGACATTCCTATGTCCATGTAGCCTCCAACTTATAGATGTGGTCGACAACACACCAATAAGAAGGACTCTAGTAGACACGGCTCTGAGACATCCTAGGACATTTTAAAACCTTAGGCTCTGATAGTAAGTTTGTTATGCCCCAAGCCCGAGGAGTGCGACCGATGCTCAACCGAGTGAACCCGGCTGAGCAAGCCTGTTAGACACATTCTTACCGACTCACTTACGATCAAGAGGAGACATGATTTCATCAATTAGATAATGAGATATCATACAAGTACATTATTAAGCTAATTCATTAGGTACCTCATTGTTAAGTTTTAAGGTACATACACCTTACGATTTAGTAATCAGAAATCCAAAGCACAACATAATTCATGGACCTTCCCAACACCCATATACAAACCACATCAATTTCTACGGAGCCTCTAAGTAGATACAAAATAAATTTCTACAAAAGTGCCGACAACAAGGCCCCGACTATACCTCAAAATATGATAAGAAGTTGAACATGAGATACAAAAGATATAGGGACCCGAAATGATGTGGGGCTCACTGAGTCGGCTGGAAAGAGGGTGTGCCACTAGCCGCGATCAACACTGTCTGCTATGGAAGCACCTACATCCATTTAAAGATGTAGTGCCCCGGGCAAAAGGGATGTTAGTACTATCGAATAGTACTAGTAGGTAAGCTAAACACCAATCTTAATAGAACGAACAATGAAACAAAGGGGAAGAAGTCACAATGTACAATAAGAACTTCAACCAAATACGAAAACATCAAGTAAGGATCATATAGTTTCCGGTTCAATTTCCATCTTATTAGGTTGATAATCTTAGTGCCATGTGCCATAATCCAGAATATCACCGTGTTTCTACACGGAGTCCGATCTCGACCCGATCGACTAGGCCATCTCATTTGAGACATCAACCATATCCACAATTCAATCAATAAATCCAGCACAATTAACCTTATGTGTGTGGCATGGTGTATGATCACGGCCTGATCAGCTAGGCCATCTCAATTGAGACATCATCCTTTCAATTGCTCAACCCAATTCACATTTCCTTCCCATCTTCCATTACACGGCACGATTAGCCTCATTTAATAAGTCGTTCTTGGAACTTCGTCATATCTTACAATTCAAATCCCTCCCTTTTTATACATTCAAATAACAGTATCATCCGCGTCAATAAATCCTATCATATAAGGCATTGCACACATAAGGAAAAAACCTTGGAAAATCTTAATCACACAGAGGCTTTTCATACAAATTAGGTTAGCAAGATTTATTCGACTCTTGACACGAATTCTTAACCTTTCTCAATCATATTCCTCATTTCAAACACATTCTCAACATAACACATTAAGGCAGCCAATTCTAGTATGATCAAGTTAAGAACTTACACCAAATACTCGAACACCAGGGGATTGGGTTCTAAGAAGAAAAGTTTTTAACCATACATACCACAATTGAGCTTTCTTAAACTCTACAATGTTCCGAAATTTTTAGCAACCTCAATCTATTTTGGAAATATAACAATTTGAAACAAAATTAGGAAGATGATCGTGATTCTAGCTCTTTTGAGCATTCTATCAAACACTAGGTGCACATTAAGTCTCTAACGTCCTTTTATAGATGATTTCATGAACCCACAACCCATCCTTCACCATTTTTGTCTCAACAATGTTCTTATACCCATTGATAACACAGGCAAGAAAGATAACAACTCCAATACCCATGAACTTTCTTGATAATTGCCCATCTTTTAGTTAGAATTCAAAATAAGGGTTAGGGTGTAGAATCTTACCTCAAGGATGAAGATCTAGTGCGTTTTCCTTGTTAATCTTCAAAGATTTGTGTAAGAATTGAAGGATGATTTGGTGAAGATCACTTTCTCACTCTAGGTATCCTTTTCTCACTCTAAAGCATCACGTTTGTTTTGCTCAAAAATGACCCATTGCGTGTATTTAATGAAGTTGGGTCGGGTTATAGTGATAAAAGAGTGGATACTCTGAAGTTCCAGACCGGGATACAGACCTGGCCTCACCAGGCTAAAGCCTGGTCTTAGCATGCTACAGGCCTGGCCTCACCAGGCTAAAGACTGGTCTTACACCTGGCCTCGCCAGGTCAAAATATTTCAATTCCCCAATGTATTGTTCAACCCAAAAACTCCTAAAATACAATATATTTTCCTACCTGGGCACATGAAAACCTTAAATTACTTAGTGAAATTTTTCGGGGCCTTACATGATGGATCTCAAAGAGCCACAATCGGAGAAAGCAACCTCAGCCTACAGATGGGCCCAACCTGGTTTGATATTGAGTTTCAAGTGCTAGATATATGTGCTACCTAAAATCTATTTTTGGGACGACCCTGGATATATGCCGATGGGGAAGTGACTTCTACTCTTCATCATGATATGAAGTTTGAATGGAACCATTATGAGGTGATCATCCATTGAGATGAGAATAATCCCATCTATACCAATCAGACTGTTCCAGTCATCGAGAACATGAAGAGCTGGGTGGAGGAACATACCATCGCATTGAGCACGTCAATGCAATTGAAAAGGACAGATGGTGGAACTACAAAATAAAAAGCAAACTAACATGGACATGGTATGAACCTGGCAAGGGTCTCGATAAGAATATCCAAGAGATCACCAAATTGGTACAACCAAAGCGTCATGGTACAATTTTCAAGCTTGGGTACGAATATACTTGGCAAGCGTACCGGGATTGGTCGCCACCATGGCGCGGTCCTTATTATCCGCTGGAACAACCAGTACCATATTTGCACTAGACATTTCATCAAGCTGACATGATGTGGGGGTCTGAGGAGGATGAAGCCTTCGCTGGTATAAGGAAGCTGTTTCTGGATGACGAAGACATGGATTATAGTGCGATAGTTGAGGAGGAGGAGGAGGAGGAAGACCTTAACATTCAGACCGTTGAAAAGGGAGCTATTCTCAAGAATTGGACTGCTACACCATCCTTGGCCCGTCGAGTTACTGGGTAGCCTAGATATTAACATCAATTATTTTAAAGCAGTTTTTGAGCATCTAAGACATTTTCCGTATTTTGTCTTGAAATAATTGCTCGAGTCATCGAGTCGTACTTGTTGACGTTTTTCAAGATTTTATTAATGCATTGCTATTTTTATTTTTTATTGTTATTCTTTACATTTTTCTCTCTACAACACTATTATCACCTATCCCGATGAACCTACGACTGTGACATGTAATGAGACAACGCAACATAAGGATAGTGATTCAGAGGATCTGGAAGACGATATAATACCTGAGGAAATTGTAAAAGAAGTGGAAAATTTTGAAACAAGCCTAAGTCTAATTTAGAAGAGACTGAGACAGTTAACTTAGGGGACTCCGAAACGGTCAAGGAAACACGTATAAGGATTTACCTATCACCATCAGAGAAGGAAGAGTATGTCCGACTCCTAAAAGAGTATGAATATATCTTTGCATGGTCCTACAATGATATGACTGGTTTGAGAACATCCATAATGGCTCACAAGCTACCTACTGGTCCCATGTATCCACCGGTAAAACAGAAGCTCAGAAAATTCAAGTCAGATATGAGTTTAAAGATCAAAGAAGAGGTCACCAAGCAAATCAAAGCCAAGGTTCTCAAAGTGGTGACCGACTTGGTTGGCCAACATTGTAATGGTTCTGAAGAAATTTGGGTAAGTCAGAGTGTGTGTTGATTACCGATATTTAAACATGATAAGTCCTAAAGATGATTTCCCATTTCCTAATATACACATACTGATCGACAATTGTGCCAAACATGAACTCCAGTCCTTTGTGGATTGCTTCGCGGGGTATCATAAGATCTGGATGGATGAAGAGGATGCCGAAAAGACCGCCTTTATCACACCATGTGGAATGTACTGCTATAAAATGATGTTGTTTGGTTTGAACAATGCTGTAGCCACTTACATGAGAGCCATACCAACCATTTTCCACGACATGATACACAAGGAAATCGAGGTGTACATGGATGACGTCATCATCAAATCTAAAAGAAGCACACATCATATAGCAGACTTGAGGAAATTCTTTGATCAGCTTCGAAGGTACAATCTGAAACTGAATCCTACAAAGTGTGCCTTCAGAGTCCTTGCCGGAAAATTGCTAGGACTCATCGTCAGTCGTCGAGGGATTGAATTGGACCCATTAAAGGTAAAAGCTATCCGGGACTTGTCACCTCCGAAGAATAAGAAAGATGTGATGAGTTTGGGCACTCAACTACATCAGCCATTTCATAGCACAATCAACTATGATCTGAAATCCGATCTTCAAAATTTTGAAGAAAGTTGCTGCAACAAGCTGGACTGAAGAATTTCAAAAAGCCTTCGACAAAATCAAGGAGTATTTGTCTAAACTACTGGTCCTGGTCCCACCTGAACCAAGAAGATCTTTGCTGCTTTATTTGTCCGTACTAGATGGGGCTTTTGGTTGCATTATAGGACAACATGATGAGACTGGAAGAAAGGAGCAGGCAATATATTATCTGATTAAGAAATTCACACCTTATAAAGCCCAGTACTCTTTGCTGGAGCGCACCTGCTGCACTTTGGCATGGATAGCTCAAAGTTAAGGCATTATTTCTGTGCATACACCACATATCTCATATCAAGGAGATCTGCTGAAATACATCTTCCAGAAACCCATGCCTACGGGAAAGTTAGTAAAGTGGCGATATTGTTGAGTGAATTCAACATCATCTATGTAACTTAAAAGGTCGTCAAAGGGCAAGCGTTGGCAGTTCATTTGGTAGAAAGTCCTGTAGACGGAGAATATGAACCATTGAAAATGTATTTTCCCGACGAAGAGGTATCATCGTAGGAGAAGATAACACCAAAGCATATGATGTTTGGAGAATGTTCTTCGATGGAGCTGCAAACTTCAAAGGATTTGGTATCGGAGCTGTCTTAGTATTAGAAACTGGCAAGCACTATCCGGCATCTGTAAAACTCAGGTTTCCATGTACCAACAATATGGAAGAATATGAGGTTGCATCCTGGGACTCAGGTTAGCCATTGACATGAATGTTCAGGAATTGCTGGTGATTGGAGATTCCGATCTTTGGTGCACAATGTTTTAAGAGATTGGGCTACCAAGAACACCAAAATATTACCATATTTGTACTGTGTGCAAGAGCTGATCAATAGGTTCATGAAGATAGAGTTCAAACATGTTCCGACCATTCAGAACGAGTTCGATGATGCATTGGCCACTTTATCTTCCATGATACAACACCCATACAAGAACTTCATCGATACTATCACAATAGGAAATCATAAAAAACTGGCTTATTGTGCTCATATTGAAGAAAAAAGTGACGGAAATCCGTGGTTCCATGACTGTCGCGCCCCCTTTTTCTCGCGAAATCGGGTTTTGATATTTTGGGACAACTCCTTTTCGGGATGGGTTTGGAATTGGAAGAGACGCCACCTAACGGATTAAGGTGCGTTAAGGAACCTAGAGCAATTAACTCATTTAACCAATTTACATCACTAGAGATCGGGTAAGGCCTCAAATTACCTTGAGGGGAAGGAGTTAGCCACCCTCAAGGTCCACAACGATGGGTCCCTGCGAACTTAAATTAAGGAATTAGTCTAAAAATGGGAGAAAGCGATTCGGACAAATACGATATTCAATCTATTTTTTTATAGCAAGAGTATAAGGGGTCCTAAGTTTTTTAGCCTATAGGATCATTCCATACAATACTTTGTAACTCCCACAAGTCAGGGTGTTACTCATAGTATTAACGCATGGACTATCATTTCCTTACTACCCAATTACTATCCTTATGTTGTTACTTAAGTGCTCTAGTAGTTTCTAGCTCGTTCTTTATGTGTGCGCTACCCGTCCCTTACCTATGGCCTTGGAGGTATTAGGACCTTTATTTGGGATAGTTCTAGACCAACCTATGTTACTTAAAATGTGAAATCTTGGCGACAGACAAAAAAAAATAGGACTTTCAGATAAAGAATAAGTATGGGCTCACATAGACAACAAAAGCACACAATTGAATCAGCAAACTTTATTAGCTTTGGAATCCTATAGGCAGGACATCTATGTGAGAAAAACAGAGTGCAGAGACAGTTTTATTAAGGCGAGCATTATGAACTATTTGTTTGCCTACTGATTTTATTCAGCATGAATCTGGGCACTTCAGGCAGTAATATGTCACAATTATAAACCCAGAATCAATATTAAGTCCTGCAGAAATATTGCCTGAGTATTTGACAGTAGCGAATGAATTCAGAATCAACCAACAGGATCCTATAGGCATGATATCTATGAACTGATTAATTGCTGACCTATAGATATGATTTCTAGGCGTAGCACGTAGTTTAATCTATAGAGATAGGTTTTATTCCTTTTTCAATCCTATAGGCATGCTTTCTAGTTGCTTAATTGACTTAAACCTTATATGCATGATTTCTAAATGCTGAATTGACTTAAACCTTATATGCATGATTTCTAAATGCTGAATTGACTTAAACCTAATAGGCAGGATCTCTAAGTTTAAAACTGATTTTTAGTCCTATAGGCATGATATCTATTAACTAGATTGATTTAATCCCTATAGGCAGGATCTCTAAGGTTAAAACTAATTTTTAGTCATATAGGCATGGTATCTATTAATTGTATATAGGCAGAATTTAAACAGATTGCCAGGAAAGATAATTATCTCAAACAACAAAGTCCTATAGCCATGAGATCTATACACATTTGTTGAAAACATGTATAGATCCTATGAACATGATTTCTAATGCACAAAATTAAATAAAAAGTCCTATAAGCAGGATCTCTAGTATTCAAATGGGAAACATAGAATCAAAATGATCATAAAAATCCTATAGGCAGGATTTCTAAACACAGTATACTACTCACACGGTTTAATCAGAATAATTAAATCCTATAGCCAGGATTTCTACCCAGTTTTAAAAAAAGATATAAGAAACCCCCCCAACTTCACTAAATATCCCCAAATATGTTATTACAAAGTTATTACAGCCCTGAATATCAAATGAATTACATAATGGTAATAGTTACACCATAGGGAGCCTTTATAGGCCCAAATAAACCTAGGGACCAGGCCGTCCAACCATAACCACTTTGAAGTATATCATAGGGATTCATAACACATTAGAACCAGGTTTCCAGTGTGTTAAAGTTCCCAAGGGCCTCAGGGGACCCAGGGCAATGCTCACACTGGAACTACACATTCAGAAGATAGTTCATAAGGAATTGGAAAACAAGTCCCCAGTGTGTCATCAGAGTTTAAAGGAGTCTCATGTGGACCCTAGGCAGTGCTCACACTGGGGTGGTTGAGAACCTAAATGACTAGGAGTGGGGTTTTAAAAATCAGTACACAAAAAAGATAGAGGCAGGTTTTAAAATAGTTAGATTTCAGAAGAATGAAAGTTTAGAACACAGAGTTGCAGGCAGAACTGCACCAAGAAGCAAACAAAGTTCATACTTAGCACATAGTTCAAATAAGTTGAAGTCTGGTTAAGCTAAACACTCATACTAGTACTTAAGACAATCATGGCTTACTCATAGAAGCAATTAGGCAGAAACAATTAAATTGGCCAGAGAGGTGTAAGATTAGTGCATGAAACAAATTAAACCTTAGGCTAACTTATGAGAGGATTCATATTATTCAAAACAACTTAATCCTAAATTAATAGTGTCACTCAATGGGATCATATAATCATGTGAAGGACAAAATCATATTGGAAATTAAAGAATGCTAGTCGAGCAAAGCATAAAGAATTAAATTACAAAGGGTTCAAGCATACCAGTTAAGTAAGAAAGCAAGTGAGTATGCCACAACAGTTAAAACAAGAGAGCTTAAGTTTTTTTGACAGAGTATGAGAGTTCGAGTATTTTTCCAAGGGGAGAAGGGAAAGGGCTTAAATAGTGTTCACCTAGGCAGACAAATAAGGGAATAAATCAAGCATACACAAATAAGGAATGAAAATAATTCTCATAATCAACTGAAGTCGGGGTTCAATCAATTAACAGCCATAACAACGTGTAATCAGGCGAGTACCACTCAAAATAAGGAAACTATCAATTAACATGCAGTCTCAAGGAAAATAAGGTAAGGAAATAATGGAAGCATGGTAGGTTGAATGTAAATAAGGAAAACATCAACATCATACCAGAAAGAAAGGAGAAACCGAAAATCAGTGGAAGATTTCAAATGCTAGAATCGGCAATAAAAATAAAGTACATAAGGTAGACAAGTGAATATTCAAAAGGAGAACCATAAAATCAACAAAAATATCATATAATGAACCTAGACAGGAGTTTTATTCAAAAAGATAAACACAATCAACCTATATTTGATTCAACTAAGATCTAAAAAACCCTAATTTTAAGAAAACACAAATTGATAGAGCAATAAAGGCAAAGAATCGTTCGTTTTAATAAAAAGAACATAGATAGAGAGTTATTAAAGAAAACATAAGATTGAACCAAATCTGGTTCGATTAAAGAAGGTGAAAACCCTAGTTTAGGTAAGTAACAGATTTAACAAAAATAGGCAGATTTAGGAGTAACAAAGTGAATATAGACGAAAAATAAAAACAAACTAAAGTTGAACCAAATCTGGTTCGAATCAAGAATCTGAAAACCTTAACTAAAAGATACGAAAATATTCGTACTCACAGAGGTTAGGATGAACCCAGACAGAAATAACCAATATATAAGAGATTTTGAACTAGATCTGGTTTGAATCTCTCGAGATCAGCTTGCCATTTGAAGCGATCAAGTTAAGTAACGTCAAAGGCAAACAGGCGGTAAAGAAACAGGATCAAATATGGTAAGGAATCACTAAATGATTCCATTTTTGGGTAGGAATCAAGGGGGAAATGGGAGTGCGGCGCTAGGGTTTCCGAAGAGAAAGGGGAGGGAGACGGGAGCATTTGAAGGTGGCGGGTAAGTGGAAATGGGTTAGGATTAGAGGGGTTAGGGTGTTGGGAGACGGCTAAGATTAAAGCTTTAGACCGGGCGGTTTAATGTAGAAGGGTATGGATACTGGGTTAGGACGGGTACGGGTAGGGTTAGAGGGGTTGGGGTGTTGGGAGCCGTTGATCTTTTGAGACCAAAGGCTAAGATTAAAGATTTAGACCGGGCGGGTTAATGTAGAAGGGTATGGATACTGGGTTAGGACGGGTACGGGTATAGGGCTGGTTAATGGGTTAGGTTGTATTGGGCTAGGGCTAGGTCTGAAATTAATTAGGAAATGTGCTAGATTTTAAATACCGAATTAAACCCGTAAAATAATTTATAATAATAATTAAAAATTAATAAAAATTTCATTTGAGCATGAAAATAATTTAAAATAATTACTTAAAATTATAAAATATAAAAAGTCATTTTTCCTGTGTAAATAATGTAATTATGCATATATGTGCCTATTATTGCGAAATATTGCAATTATAGCCTAAAGATGCAAATTTAATTATACATAAAATGTTTAAAGCTTAATATGAATATATGATAAATATTAAGTAATAAATCATTATAAAATTATTTGTAATGCAGTTAATAATTATTTAGATAATAGCAATGCCGGAATAAATTGATTAAAAGCCTTTAAAAATTATGAAAAATTATGGAAAAATACTGGTGGATGCTCATGCACTATTTTGAAAGTATATATGTATTTACAAAATATATATGGGAAAATTGGGTATCAACATCTGCCCCTCTTTACCCGGGAAGGATGAAAGAGTTGTCGGGTAAAGACATGATGACCAACTTAGACCGAATAGGGCGATTTGAAAGATATAGGCCGCATTCCGATTTCTGAGATGCCTAGATATCCTGGTTTTAAAGAAATCAGGCCGTGTGTAGTTCCATATCCAACGGTGGAATAAACCGATGGAGTCATCGCAAGAACGGACAAAAGGTTCTGAGTAGGATTACTTGGGATTGAAACGATTATGGGTGAGCGGTTAGGTTTGGAATAATTTGAAGGAACTAAAGCGGGATTGCTCCTGTTGGGATAATGGTTACTCATGGGTTACCTGCAAGTCTACAAAAGTATACTGCGAGCACATATGTATAAATTATTTGTGCAAATTTAAACATGATGTAAATTCCCTTCAGACCATGAATACTATCTTTGGACGGTAAGGATGATGTCCTTAGACCATGACGTCCCGGGCTATGAGTTGTGCAAAAAGGGATTCACAGGCCATGAAATGATGTTCTCGGGCCATGAAGATGGTGCCTCCGAACCATGACGCCTTTGAATAATGATGTGCAAGTTTGAGAGATCCTCAGGTCATGGCATGATGTCTTCCGGCTATGAAGATGGTGCCTTCAGACTATGATGCCTACAGACAAGTTGGCTATATTTCAGCCCATGAGGTGCAGATACATAATGCTAGAGGTAACAAGACAAAGCTTAGTCTTGTGTGAAGTTGAGGGCAAAGCTTAGCCCGAGAGAAGAGAGCAATGCAAGGGCGAGACAGTGCTTAGTCTCGTGCAAGATTCAGGACGGTGCTTAGTCCCATGCAAAGAGAAGGCAGTGCTTAGCCTTATGCAAATGGGAGGTAGGGCTTAGCCTCATGCAAATAGATAGTCAGGGCTTAGCCTCATGCAAGGAGAAGGCATGGCTTTTCCTTATGCAAATAGAGAGGTAGGGCTTAGCCTCGTGAAAGATTGAGACAAGGCTTAGTCTCATGCAAAGAGAAGGCAATGCTTAGCTTTATGTAAGTAGAGAGGCAGCGCTTAGCCTCGTGCAATATTGAGACAACACTTAGTATCATGCAAAGAGAAGGCAGTGCTTAGCCTTATGCAAGTAAAGAGGTAGGGCTTAGCCTCGTGCAAGATTGAGACAAGGCTTAGTCTCATGCAAAGAGAAGGCAATGCTTAGCCTTATGCAAGTAGAGATATAGGGCTTAGCCTCATGCAAGATTGAGACAAGGCTTAGTCTCATGCAAAGAGAAGGCAGTGCTTAACCTTATGCAAGTAGAGAAGCAAGGCTTAGCCTCATGCAAGTGTACGAGTAACAGTGAAGTATTCTTAGGTGACAATGTGTTTCGTGCATAGCGATTGTGTTGTTGCGACAATGCTTATCATGATGACGTAGTCCTGCATCTAAGGAAAATTTGTGAGTTTTGCGGGGGAGGTTGGTTCGTGTCTTTGCTTGCTTGAGTTGCTCCGTTCTATCCGAGGATCCTGCTCAAGTTGTCCGGGGTAGCATTTGGTTAAAAGTAAAGTTTCCTTTCAAAAGCATGCGTGTATAGTTTTCAAAGACATAGTAATATGCAGTTTAGAAATAAGTTAGATAAACCAGTAACTGTGACATAATTAGAGACATTGCGACTTCCTCTGCAGTAGAATTTTGAGGGTCCTTCTCAAAATTATGCCCCAGTTAACTAGATGGGTTTTCTAACTGTTCATTACGCTGCGGCTTACTGAACTTACTTCGGAATTTTGAGGAGGACCTCAAACTTCTGTCCAAGTTTCTGATTGTAGGGAAAATGAAAATTTTATTGAATTGCGATCGAACCCACAGGGCTGCCTACGTATCCTCTCTTAAACGGGAACCAGGTCGAGCATAGTTCAATTTACATCATATGAAGAAGCATAAATGGTTTACACATAGTATCTTTTGACCACATCTGAATTGATAGGCTTTGGCCATATTTCTCCGTCCGTCTCTGCGAGTATGAGTGCTCCTCCTGTCAATACTCTGTGAACCATGTAAGGACCTTGCCAGTTGGGAGAGAAGTTCCCTCTGGCCTCATCTTGATGTGGAAAGATCCGTTTTAATACCAGCTGCCCCGGCGTGATGTGTCTTGGTTCGACCCTTTTATTGAAAGCCCTGGACATTCTACTCTGATAGAGCTGGCCGTGACACACTGCATTCATCCTCTTTCTGTCTATGAGGGATAATTTCTCATAGCGGTTCCTTATCCATTCTGCATTGCTGAGTTCGGCTTCTTGTATGATTCTTAAAGAAGGAATTTCTACCTTGGCGAGAATGATAGCTTCGGTACCATAAACCAGCAGATAGGGAGTTACCCCGGTTGGTGTGCGGACTGTGGTACGGTATCCCAGTAAGGCGAATGGTAATTTCTCGTGCCATTGCTTGTGATTCTCTACCATTTTCCTTAGTATCTTCTTGATGTTTTTGTTGGCGGCCTCCACGGCTGCATTCATTTAAGGCATGTATTCAGTGGAATTCTTGTGCTTGATTTTGAAAGTTTCACACATGGCTTTCATCAGATAGGTGTTGACATTGGCGGCATTGTTAGTGATGATGGACTCTGGAACCCCAAATCGGCACACAATCCGATCTATGGCAAAATCCGCGATGACTTTCTTGGTTACCGCTTTGTAAAATGCAACTTCAACCTATTTGGTAAAGTAATCGATGGCCACTAAAAGTAACCGGTGCCCGTTTGAAGCAGTGGGCTCAATTGGTCCGATGACATCCATTTCCAAGGTAGCAAAAGGACAAGGTGATATTGTTGCATTAAGCTCGTTTGGCGGCACCCGTATCATGTCTGCATGTATCTGGCATTGGTAGCATTTCTGAACGTACCCTATGCAGTCTGTTTCCATGGTCATCCAAAAGTATCCGACCCTGAGTATCTTCTTCGCTAAGACAAAACCATTCAATGTGGGCCGCAGGTTCCAACATATATCTCCTCGAGCAATTTGGAAGCCTCTTTTGCGTCAACACATCTTAATTGTGCCAGATCGGGAGTTCTCCTGTATAGGGTTCCTCCACTTTGGAAGAAGTGATTGGACAATCTCCAAAGGGTGTGTTTCATGTTTATTTTTCAACATGAGCACAATATGCTGGCTGATTATGGATCCCCACCAGAACGGGATCGATGAAATTCTTGTCTGGATGTTGTATCATTGATGACAAGGCGGCCAATGCGTCCGCGAATTCATTCTGAATTCTGGGGACATGCCGGAATTCTATCTTTGTGAACCTCTTCTTCATTTCTTGTACATGATGCACTTGGTAGCCCATTCTCCTTTTACTTGATGTACCAGCAGGTATGAATCGCCGATTACCAGCAGTTCCTAAATATTCATATCAACAGCCAAGTTGAGCCCAAATATGCAAGCTCCATATTCCGCCATGTTGTTAGTTCATGGAAATCTGAGTTTTGCAGACACCGAATACTGCTGACCGGTTTCCGATACTAAGACGGTTCCGATACCTACTCTTTTGAAATTTTCAGCTCCGTCGAAAAACAATCTCTAACCGTCGTAGGCTTCAGCAGTATCTTCTCCTACGAATGATACCTCCTCATCACAAAAATACGTTTTTAGGGGTTCATATTCTTCTCCTACAGGATTTTCAGCAAATGATCTGCTAATGCTTGTCCCTTGACTAATTTCCGAGTTATATAGATGATGTCGAACTCACTCATCAAGATTTGCCACTTGGCCAGCCTCCCAGTAGGCATGGGTTTCTGAAAGATGTACTTAAGGGGATCCATCCTTGATATGAGATATGTAGTATAGGCACAAAAGTAGTGCCTTAGCTTCTGAGCTATCCTGGTTAGAGCGCAACAAGTGCGTTCCAGCAGAGAGGTCATGCTTCATAAGGAGTGAAATTCTTTCTTAAGTAGTGTATGACATTCTCCTTTCTTCCCGTCTTGTCATGTTGTCCCTGAACACAACTGAAGGCTCCATCTAACACTGCAAAGTAGAAAAGCAGTGGTCTACCATGCTCCGGCGGGACTAATACTGGTGGTGTGGACAAGTATTCCTTCATTTTGTCAAAACTCTTTTGAAAATCCTCGGTCTAACTGGTGGCGGCATCCTTCTTCAGCATATTGAAAATCGGCTCACATATTACTATGAGATGTGCTATGAAATGGCTGATGTAGTTGAGGCGTCCCAAGAAACTCATCACATCCTTCTTGCTCTTTGGTGGTGGTAATTCCTGGATGGCTTTAACCTTTGACGGGTCCAACTTAATTCCTTGGCAACTGACGGTGAATCCCAACAATTTTCTGGCAGGAACCTCGAGTGCACACTTTGCGAGATTTAACTTTAGATTGTACTTCCGCAATCGGTCAAAAAATTTCCTCAAATCTGCTATGTGATTGGTAGCCTTCTTGGATTTGATGATGAAATCGTCAACATATACCTCTATTTCTTTATGTATCATATCATGGAAGATCGTTGTCATAGCCCTCATGTAGGTGGCCCCATCACTCTTTAGTCCGAACGTCATCATTTTGTAACAATACACTCACCATGGTGTAATGAAGGTTGTTTCTTTGTGTCTTCTTCGTCCATCCAAATCTGATGGTAACCCACGAAGCAATCTACAAAGGACTAGAGTTTATGCTTGGCGCAATTGTTGATCAGAATGTGTAAATTTGGTAGCGGGAAATCATCCTTGGGACTTGCTCTATTTAGATCCCGATAATCAACACAGACTCTGACTTTCCCATCTTTCTTTAGAACCGTTACAATGTTGGCCAACCAGGTTGGGTACTCAACTTCTTTGAGGACCTTGGCTTTGATCTGCTTGATGACTCTCTCCTTGATTTTCAGGCTCATGTCTGGCTTGAATTTCCTAAGTTTCTACTTCACTGGCGAACACATTGGATTTGTAGGTAGCTTGTGAGCCACTATGGATGTGCTCAACCCCGTCATATCGTCGTATGACCATGCAAAGATATCCTCATATTCTATCAGGAACCGAGTGTATTCTTATTTCTCTGACGGTCACAAATGGATGCTTATGCGGGTTTCCTTGACGGTTTCGGAGTCTCCCAAGTTGATTATCTCGGTCTCGTCCAAGTTGGACTTGGTCTTGTTCTCAAAGTTCTCCACTTCTCTGACAATTTCCTCAGGTATTACATCTTCTTCTTCTATTTCTTCCGAGTCACTATCCTATTGTTGCATTGTCCCATTACATGTCACAGTCGTTGGTTTATCAAGATCAGAAATAGTAATGTTGTAGGGATAAAGATATGAAAGAAAAAATAGTAATAATAAAACATCAAGCCATTTTAAATGTTAAACAAAATGATTTCATCAACTTGAATAATGTTTTCGAAACGGAACACTGAAAATATTATTTAAAAAAAATGCCAAAGAGGAAATCATTTTCAAAAGTAAACAATGCTATCAGCCTTGCTACTCCGGGACTCGTTGGGCCCTTGATGGTTTAGCGGTCAAGTTCTTGAGAGATGGTCCCTTCTGCACTGTCTGGATAATGAGGCCTTCTTCCTCGTCCTCCTCAACTATTACAGAACAATCCATATCATCGTCTTCCAAGAACAAATTCCTCAATGCTACCAAGGCTTCTTCTTCCTCTGATCCCCATATTGTATCGACCTGATGGAAGGTCTGATTCAGGTGCGTCACAGGTTTCTCAAGAGGATAGTATGGACCACGCCATGGTGACGACCAATTTCGATATTCCTGCCAGGTATACTGATATCCGAGCCCGAAGGTTGTGCTATGGGGCTTCAGCTGTACTTGTTTGGAGATACCTTGAAGCTTTTTACCAAGCCCTTTACCAGGTTAATACCCTGCCCATTCTAGTATGCTCTATATTTTTCTACTCAACTATTTATCATTCTCTGTCGCGTTAACATGCTCGATGCGATGTAGGTTTCTCCACCTAACTTCCTTTTATTTTCTACCACATGAACAGTCTGACTGGTGTAAATGGGGTTGCTCCCATCTCCATGGATGATCACTTCTTGATGGTTCCATTCAAATTTTACCGCTTGGTGCAAAATAGATATGACAGCTCCAGCGGCATGTATCCAAGGCCGTCCCAGTAGCAAATTGTAGGAGGCGGATATGTCTAGCTCCTGGAATTCAACATCGAACCAGGTAGGACCCATTTCCAAGGTTGATTTCTCCAATAGTGGCTCTTTGTGACCCATCGAATTCTTTCACATTCATAGATCTTGCTCGTATTTCATGTAGGCCCTTGCCCAACCTCTTCAGAGTTGTTAGCGGACAGATGTTAAGGCTATACCCTCTGTCTATCAGAACTCTGGCAATGAGCTTATCTTCACATTGCACTGTGATGTGCAATGCACTGTTGTGGCTTAACCCTTCAGGTGGCAATTCGTCTTCATGGAAGGTGAGCTTATGGCTTTCCAGCATTTGTCCCACCATATTTGCCATTTATCCGCTAGTAATGTTGTTGGCCACATATGCTTCATTCAGTACCTTCGTCAGATCATTCTGTGTGCCTCCGAATTTTGCAGCAACGACAAGATGGATATCTGGCCGGGAGTCTTATTCAGATGATCAACAACAGAATACTCCATTGCTTGTACTTTCGTCCAAAGTTCATTCGGACCAGTTTCAATAACGGGTTGTTTGTTGGAAGATTGCTTACTTGTCTCTCCCAAATGCTCAGGTGTGTAAATTCTGGTCATCCCTTTGCAGCGCCGGACTCTTCTATCTTTGCTTTCCTCTTTCTACTAGCCTCCGCAACATAATTCCAAGGTACATCATTTGAAATGAAGGGCGGTGTAGATGTCACCGTCACAGTGAAAGGTGTGGATTCGTCTACCTCAAATGCAACAGATGTAGTTGCAGGTGGTGCCACTTATACTTCAAAGGGAGCCGATGCGGCTACCTCAACTTTGACTGGAAGATATACCTATACCACAACTGGATTGAGCGTGAATGCTGGCTTCTTAGGATCATCACCTTTCCGAATAAGTCCGATTGATCCCTCGGGATCCCATTCTTCATCAGTTTCTATTACATTGACTCCTTCACCCCTATGATCTGGGAGGGGGTTGTTGCGGACATTGGGTGTGGTTTCTTTTGCTTGTATGACCTTGGTATCATTCAGTGTTTGGATCTTGTCTTTTAGGTTGCATCATTCATCAATAATATGTCCCTTCATACTGGAATGGTACGCACACATCTTGTTTGGGTTGGCCCATTGTGATGAGTTTTCCATAGCCACGGCGGGAATAGGGGTGACATATCCAACAACTTTTAATCTTTCATACAATTGGTCGATGAGTTCAACAATAGGGGTGTATTGTCTGGGTGGTTTGTGATCAAAATTGGGCATGGGGTTTTGGTAATTTGGACGAGCTAGAGGTGAATGATGATAGGCTGGTTGGGTATTATAGGTGTGGTAGGCGGTAGCGGATTGAGGATATCTAGGAGGTGAAGGTTGGTATGTGGGTGGAAGTGTTTGGTACACAAATGGAGATTTCGGACCTTGGGCAACCATTACTGTTCCCACTTATTTCTTCTTTGATATGCCACCTGATTGTAGTGCTTTATTCTTGGCCTGTAGTGCTTCGAAATTTGTCACCATTCAACTTTTGATACCTTCCTCGGTCTTTTCTCCGAGCTTGATGGTATCAGAGAACTTGTGATTCTCGATTACCATTAACCTTTCGTAATATTGTGGTCTTTGAGCCCTGACAAATAATTTATTCATCTTCTCTTCATCTAATAGCGGCCTGACGTTCGATGCTTTTGACGTCCATCGAGTAGCATACTCGCGGAAAGTCTCAGTGGGCTTCTTCTTGAGATTCTAGATATAGAAGACATCTGGTGCATTTTTCGTGTTGAATCTGAACCTATCCATGAAGTCTGACATCATGCTTACCCAATTAGCCCATTTCTTGGGATTTTGACTTATGTACCAAGGCAGAGCATCTCCAGTAATGTTTCTCATGAACAGCTTCATGCGAATCCTTTCGTCCTTTCCGACCCCTACAAGCTTATCACAGTAAGTTCTTAAATGAACCTTTGGGTCACCCGTTCCATCGACAACTCGAACTTAGGAGGGTTTTACCCTTCCAGCAGTTCCACATCTGGCTGAATGCACAAATCCTCATAATTCAAACCTTCGATTCCTTTGCCTCGTTCAACACCCTGAACTCGGCTTGTGAGTTTCTTGAGCTCTTCTACCACGCTCTTAATGAGCAGGTCCTTTTTGGCAGATTTCGGTGCATATAAGATTGGCTGAGTGGAGTGGGTAAGGTTTCCATGTATATGGGGTTGTTTTGGTGAATGGTAGGAGTTTGGATGTAGTGGTGATCATTGGTTGAATGTTAGGGATCGGGGATAGGATGAGGGGTATTCTGAGGAGTGTGATAAGTGGTTTGCGGACATTGATTCGGGAGATGCTGATGTTGAGGAGGTGTAGGTATGGGTAAAGGATTTTGAGGAGCAGTTGTATATTGTGGGGTGTGGGAGGATTCTGCGAGCGTTGGTTAGGTGTATTCTGAGGAGGTGCCGGGTTTTGGGTATTTGGATGGTTGATCTCTGGGATGTTTAGTGTGAGGGAGAGGTTTTCCAAGTTAGGCACCTGCTCAAGCTCACCCTGTAGTTCAAGTATCTTCTTTTCAAGTCGCGAAACCAAGTCATTTGATGCCGGAGTACTCCGACCATCAGATGTTTCCAGATTCTCAGCATGTGTGGGTTGTCTTTTCTGACTCCACTCATATCATCCATCTTAACTCTCCCTTTGCCTTTTGATGCACTTGGAGGAGGAGGAGGTGGCAGGCCTCTGGATCTGGTGTGGTAAGATCTTGATGCCAGTATGCGTGAACAAACCTTAGGGGATGAGAATAATCAAAAAGAAAGAAAAACAAAAGGTAACCAAGTTAGTGAGAGTTCCGAAAAATGTTTGCAGTATTTAAACACATATTGCGGGAATGTAAATTCACGTCTTAACTTGGGAGCCTCGTTGTGCCCGAGGTAGTCCTAGTGACAAGTAGATTTGGAGAATTTAATGCCAATAATTGCCTCATTTTATTAACGAAATAAATAAGACGAATCTAAAACGACAATAAGGTAAGTCACTAATGGCACTTGGCCTTATTACATTCGAAAAGCAAAAAATGAATAAGCTTAATCTACTTGGTCACAGAAGGATCTTCTCCAGGCTTGGTTATCTTGGCTCCATCGATCAGGTTCCCCAGGTCGCGCATGTCCAGGAGCAGGTATGCCCTGGTGAGATGCCCTCATTCGATACCTTCAGCATTCTGGCAGTCTATGACTCTTTTCCTCATCTTCCCTTCCATCTCCATCAGACTCTGCTCCAGATATTCTAGCCTTTCATTCGATCTGGTAGCCATTTCCCTCCATTCATTGATTAATTCCATATCAGTCTTGTGTTGTTCTAGATGCTCAGCCTCAGACTCGCAACCCTTTTGCGCAGTCTGTTATACTTCACATGTGTCTTCGGCAGCTTCATCTATGACTCTGTTTACTCGACCGACCCCTGGCTCGACTATTCCCGCTATGCAGTCCTCCAACCATGATGGGTAAAAGTACACATGCCCAGCGTGATATTGATCCGGCTCGATGGTGTCCCTTTACACAATAATCTTCAAGTTCCATATATGTTGAGCTTCACATTTATATGGTATGTCATCATCTTGGAAATCCGCCTTGTAGTGACTCATTTTGGAGACTCGTGGTATAATCTATTTTTTACTAGCTTGTCTCATGACCTTGATAGGAACATAGGGATGTATACCCCTTAACCTGATCAACACCAAGTGTGGAGCATCCCTAGATTGGATGATGAACTCATTTGTAGGGAACCACTCGAATATCCAGTGAACCTGGTCCTCAGCCAAGTTGTAAAAAAATTGCACCCATTCTATAGCATTCTCCGATTGAGCAAACCTGTCTGGGATAAAGGTCATTCTCTTTGGGAGATGAAAGGCTATGTGATTGTTCCAAGGTCTTCGTGGAAACTCTTGGCGGTATTGACCTCCCTGGAAGTGTTCTAGCAACAAAATCTGTAGTAGCATATTACAACCCTCGAAGTGTTTGAACCCCTTCTGGCAGTGATCCAAGGCCTGGCCTGATATGTGTCTTCTATAATCATATAGACAATAGTATATGTTTGTCCCTCGATTCCCCCCATTAAGGCTTTGGTTACCATGACCAGTTTGGTGTGAATTCTGTCCTTTTTGCTTGGAAACACTATCATACCCAAGAAGCAGATGATAAACACGAAAAATCTGCGATGAATCCAACCCAAGGAAGTGATGGAGAACTCGTCATGAAAGATACAGTAAGATTTGCTGTGATCGTATCGTTCATAGAGGAAGTCGAAGGGTATATAGGACTTCTTCAGACACACCAAGTCATCATTCTTTTTTAAACCCATCATTTTCAGAAACCCTTTGGGAGTGTGATTTTCCGGAACCAACAAACCGGGACTGTCCCAAGGTAGTCCAGCGAATCCCCCTATTTCCTCCAAAATATTGGTCATTTCTATGTTGCCAAAACGGAATACGACCCTTTCTCTATCCCAGAACATAGTGGAAGCTTCGATCAAAATGTTGTTTCGTTGGATATCTAATAAGGAAGGTAGGTTTCCAAGGACTCTTTTCACATGGTTTTTATCTCTTGACGGAAGGTCTTCCCACCAATCTAGCAACAATGGTGGTATGTTACGGACCATGCCGAACCTGGGGACTTCGTGCCTCATCTGCAAAACAAATAAGGTTAGACCCTTCCCCCCTCCAGATTTGACTATTTATACATTTACGATTAGCATATTGGAACTTATTTCTCCATATTAATAATGCACATATCGTGGTTGCGTCCGTTGGGATTATGGAAATCCCGGCGGACTTCGGACAAGGATTTTCTTAAAAGGTTATTATGTGGACAACATATTAACCCATGCTAGGTTTGGCTATGATGCATGTAAAGTTATAAGCAGAGTAAGGTTTTTATAGAGGTCTAGACTGGTACCCTCAAGCGGACAACTTGAGGGGGAAAGGCACGGAACCGTCGACTGCACCGCTGATCGACTAGGTTTACCGTAAATAAGCCTTTCCAGATTCAAATAGGGTGATATAGGAAGAGAGAAAACACTCATCAAGGCGTTGCTATGGTATTAATTAATAATTATAAAGGAATTTAAGAAAGAAAACAAGGAGACAAGTCAGTTACCATAGTAAAGAGTAATAAAACAAGAAAGAGAAATTTTAAATGACTGAAGATAGGCAAATAAATCCACATAAAGTGGGAAAGGGAAGGGGTATGCAAGTATTAATGGAATAATAAAGACATGTTTAAATACTAATTCACAAAACCAGGTTCGTTATGGTAAGAGCCTAAAAATATCCCCAGCAGAGTCACCATGCTGTCGCGCCCCCTTTTTGTCACGAAATCGAGTTTCTACCTTTTGGGACAACTTCTTTTCGGGATGGTTTTGGAATTGGAAGAGTCGCCACCTAACGGATTAAGGTGCGTTAGGACACCTTGAGCAATTAATCATTTAACCAGTTTACATCACCAGAGATCGGGTAAGGGATCAAATTACCTTGAGGGAAAGGTGTTAGGCACCCCCCGAGGTCCACAATGGTGGGTCCCGACCGAACTTAAATTAAGCGAATTAGTATAAAAAGGGGAGAAAGTGATTCCGACAAATACAATAATCAATCTATTTTTTTAAACAAGAGTATGGGGAGTCCTAAGTTTTTTATTCTATTGGATCATTCCATACAATACTTTGTAACTTCCTCAAGTCGGGGTGTTACTCATAGTATTAACGCATGGACTATCATCTCCTTACTAGCCAATTACTATCTTTAAGCTATTACTTAATAGCTCTAGTAGTTTCTAGCTCGTTCCTTATGCGTGTGCTACCCGTCCCTTAACTATGGTCCTGGAGGTATTATGACCTCTATTTGGGATAGTTCTAGACTAGCCTAGACCTCCACACATAGACAACAAAAGCATGCAATTGAATCAGCAAACTTTATTAGCTTTGGAATCCTATAGGCAGGACATCTACGTGAGAAAACAGAGTGTAGAGACAATTTTATTAAGGCGAGCATTAAGACCTATTTGTTTTCCTACTTATTTTATTCAGCATGAATCTGGGCACTTCAGGCAGTAATATGTCACAATTATAAACCCAATCATTATTAAGTCCTACAGATATATTGCCCAAGTGATCGACAGTAGCGAAGGAATTCAGAATCGACCAACAGGATCCTATAGGCATGATATCTATGAACTGATTAATTACCGACCTATAGATATGATTTCTAGGTGTAACATGGATTTTAATCTATAGAGACATGTTTTATTCCTTTTTTAATCCTATAGGCATGCTTTCTAATTGTTGAATTGACTTAAACCTCATAGGCATCATTTCTAAATGGTGAATTGACTTAAACCTTATAGGCATGATTTCTAAATGGTGAATTGACTTAAACCTTATAGGCAGGATCTCTAAGTTTAAAACTAATTTTTAGTCCTATAGGCATGATATCTATTAACTGGATTGATTTAAACCCGATAGGCAGGATCTCTAAGTTTATTTTAGTCCTATTGGCATGATATCTATTAACTGTATATAGGCAGAATTTAAAAAGATTGCCAGGAAAGATAATTATCTCAAACAACAAAGTCCTATAGGCATGAGATCTATGCACATTTGTTGAAAAAATGTATAGATCCTATGAACAGGATTTCCAACAAACAGAATTAAACGTAAAGTCCTATATGCAGAATATCTAGTATGAAAATGGGAAACACATAATCAAAATGATCCTAAAAATCATATAGGCAGGATTTCTAAACACAGTATAATACTCACACGGTTTAATCAGCTTAATTAAATCTTATAGGCAGGATTTCTACCCAGTTTTAAAAAAAGATATAAGAAAATCCCCACCCCCCAACTTCACTAAATATCCCAAAATATGTTATTAAGAGTTATTACAACCCAGAACATCAAATGAATTACATAATGGTAATAGTTACACTATAAGGAGCCTTCATAGGCTTAAATAAACCCGGGGACCAGGCCTTCCAACCATAACCACTTTGAAGCACAACATAGGGATTCATAGCACATTAGAACCAGGTTTCTAGTGTGTCAAATTTTCCAAGGGCCTTAGGGGACCCATGGCAAAGCTCACACTGCAACTATACATTCAAAAGATAGTTCATAAGGAATTGGAAAACCAGTCCCCAGTGTGTCAGAGTTCAAAGGAGTCTCATGTGGACCGTGCTCACACTGGGGTGGTTGAGAACCTAAATGACTAGGAGTGGGGTTTTTAAATTCAGGACATAAAAAGGAAAGAGGCAGGTTTTAAAATAGTTTGATTTCAGAAGAAAGAAAGTTTAGAACATAGAGTTGCAGGCATAACTTCACCAAGAAGCAAACAAAGTTTATACTTAGCACATAGTTATAATAAGTTCAAGTCTGGTTAAGCTAAATACTCATGCTAGTACTTAAGACAATCATGGATTAATCACAAAAGCAATTAGGCAGAAACAATTAAACTGGCCAGACACATGAATTAAGCAGACAAGACACATGAGTTAAAAAACAAACTAATTGATTACATATTTACAGTATCCTGAGGAATGCAAAGTTCATAACAGGTGTAAGATTAGTGTGAAACAAATTAAACCTCAGGCTAACTTATGAGAGGATTCATATTATTCAAAAGAACTTAATCCTAAATTAACAGTGTCACTCAATGGGATCATAGAATCATATGAAGGACAAAATCATATTGGGAATTAAAGCATGCTAGTCAAGCAAAGCATAAAGAATGAAACTATAAAGGGTTCAGGCATACCAGTTAAGAGTTCGAGTCTTAAATAATAAAGCTTAAGTTTTTTAGACAATTAGCACATAATCATAACAAGAGAGCTTAAGTTTTTTAGAGAGAGTATGAGCGTTCCAATATTTTACCAAGGGGGAAGGGAGTTTTCACCTAGGCAGACAAATAAGGGAACAAATCAAGCATACAGAAATAAGGAATAAAAATAATTCTCATAATCAATTGAAGTCGGGGTTCAATCAATTAACAACCATAACAGCGTGTAATCAGGCGAGTACTACTCAAAATAAGGAAAGTATCAATTAACATGCAGTCTCAAAGCAAATAAGGTAAGGAAATAATGGAATCATGGTAGATTGAATGTAAATAAGGAAAACATCAACATCATACGAGAAAGGAAAGAGTAAACAAAAATCAGTAAAAGATTTCTAACTCTAGAATCGGCAGTAAAAATAAAGTACATAAGGTAGACAAGAGAATATTCAAAAGGAGAACCATAAAATCAACACAAATATCACATAATGAACCTAGACATGAGTTTTATTCAAAAAGATAAACACAATCAACCTATATTTGATTCAACTAAGATCTGAAAAACTATAATTTTAAGTAAACACAAATTGATAGAGCAATAAAGGCAAAAAATCGTTTGCTTTAATAAAATGAGCATATGCAAAGAGTTATTAAAGAAAACATAAGATTTGAACCAAATCTGGTTCGATTAAAGAAGGTTAAAACCCTAGTTTAGGTAAGTAAAAGATTTAACGAAAAATAGGCAGATTTATGAGTAACAAAGTGAATATAGACGAAAAATAACATTAAAACAAACTAAAGTTTAACCAAATCTGGTTCGATTAAAGAAGGTTAAAACCCTAGTTTAGGTAAGTAAAAGATTTAACGAAAAATAGGCAGATTTATGAGTAACAAAGTGAATATAGACGAAAAATAACATTAAAACAAACTAAAGTTTAACCAAATCTGGTTCGATTAAAGAAGGTTAAAACCCTAGTTTAGGTAAGTAAAAGATTTAACGAAAAATAGGCAGATTTATGAGTAACAAAGTGAATATAGACGAAAAATAACATTAAAACAAACTAAAGTTTAACCAAATCTGGTTCGAATCAAGGATCTGAAAACCTTAACTGAAAGATACAAAAATATTCGTACTCACAGAGATTAGGATGAACCTAGACGGAAATAACCAACATATAAGAGATTTCGAACCAGATCTAATTCGAATCTCTCGATATCACCTTGCCATTTGAGGCGAGCAAGTTCAGTAACATCAAAGACAAGAAGCCGGTAAAGAAACATGATCAAATATGGTAAGGAATCACTAAATGATTCCATTTCTGGGTAGCAATCAAGGGGGAAATGGGAGTGCGGCGCTAGGGTTTTAGAAGAGAAAAGGGAGGGAGACGAGAGCGTTTGAGGGCGGCGTGAAGGTGGAAATGGGTTAGGGTTAGAGGAGTTGTTATAATTAAAAGAGGTTCGGGTGTTGAGAGCCGTTGATCTTTTGAGATCAATGGTTTTGATTAAAGCTTTAGACCGGGCGGGTTAATGTAGACGGGTATGGATATTGGGTTAGGATGGGTATGGGTACTGGGCTGGTTAATGGGTTAGGTTGTATTGGGCTGGGGCTAGGTTCGAAACTAAATAGGAAAGGGGCTAGATTTTAAATACCTAATTAAACATGTAAAATAATTAATAAATAATAAATATTTCATTTGCGCATGAAAATGATTTAAAATAATTACTTGACATTATAAAAATATAAAAAGTCATTTTCCTATGTAAATAATGTAATTATGCATATATATATGGCTATTATTGTGAAATATTGCAATTATAACCTAAAGATGCAAATATAATTATACATAAAATGTTTAAAGATTAATATGAATATAAATAAATATTCAGTAATAAATCATTATAAAATTATTTGTGATGCAATTAATAATTAATTAGATAATAGCATGCCGGAATAAATTGATTAAAAGCCTATAAAATTATGAAAAATTATGGAAAAATACTGGTTGATGCTCATGCACTATTTTGAAAGTATATATGTATTTACAAAATATATATGGGAAAAATTGGGTATCAACAATGACATCAAAGAATAGTTGGCAAAAGGAGAGTATCTGGAACACGCAACTCATACACAGAAGCGCACGCTCCGAAGGTTAGCCAACCATTTCTTTCAAAGCGTAGGAATTCTGTACAGAAGGACTCTAAACCTAGGATTATTATGGTGTGTCGACGCCAAGGAAGCATCCATATTGCTGAAGGAAATACATGCCGGAACCTGTGAACCGCACATGAATGGGTTTGTCTTAGCCAAGAAGATACTAAGAGCAGGATATTTCCTGATGACTATTGAAGCAGACTACATCAAGTATGTCCAGAAGTGTCACCAATGCCAGATACATGCTGATATGATAGGAGTGCCACCCAATGAACTCAATCCAACAAGCGCACCCTGGACTTTCTTCGCTTGGGGCATGGATGTCATCGATCCAACCGAACCCGCTGCTTCAAATAGGAATAGGTTCATTCTAGTGGCCATAGACTATTTCACAAAGTGGGATGAGGTCGCATCTTACAAATCTGTAACTAAGAAGGTCGTCGCAGATTTTGTACGGGATCACATTGTTTGTCGGTTCGGGGTACTAGAGTCAATCATCACTGACAACGTCGCCAAGATCAAGCATAAGAATTCCACAGCATGCAGGCCGCAAATGAATGAAGCTATAGAAGCCAACAACAAGAACATCAAGAAAATACTAAGGAAAATGGTCGATAACTACAAGTAACGGAACGAGAAGTTTCCATTTGCTCTGCTCGGGTATCGTACCACAGTTCACACATCAACTGGGGCAACTCCTTACCTGTTGGTCTACAGTGCGGAAGCAGTTATCCCTATGTAAGTAGAAATCCCTTCTCTAAGAATCATACAAGAAGCTGAGCTCCACGATGCAGAATAGGTACAGAGTCGTTACGATCAACTAGCCCTCATTGATGGAAAGAGAATGAATGCAGTATATCATGATCAACTCTACCAAAACAGAATAACAAGAGCTTTCAACAAAAAAGTCAGACCAAGGCAATTCGTACCGGGGTAATTTGTACTAAAACGAATCTTCCCACATCAGGATTAAGCCAAAGGGATGTTTTCACCCAACTGGAAAGGTCCTTACATGGTTCATCGAGTACTAGAAGGAGGAGCACTCACACTTGCAGAAATGGACGGAGAGATTTGGCCAAAACCTATCAACTCAGACGCAGTCAAGAGATACAATGTTTAGGATTGTATACATTTCTTCACTTGATGTAACTGAACTACGCTTGACCTGATTCCTGTTCAAGAGGGGATACATAGGCAGCCCTATCGGTTCGGTCACATCTTAATAAAATCTTCTTTTTTCCCATGATCAGAAATCAGTGAAAAATTGCAAGTTTAGCCAACTTCGTCATATGTGGAACATCCAAAAGTATTGTCAAAAGTATGCGTCTAAATTGGGGTACAATTTTGATTCTAAGGCAAGGAGGTCGCATTTTCTCTAGAATGTGTCACAGTCATTGGTTCATCTAAGTTATTTGATGTCGCATACTACTACATTTCAAATAATTATATTTATCAAATGCATTGCGTATTTTTAGAAAATTTGTTTCTATGACAACCAGATGTTTCCCATGGTAACTCAAACAGGATCTCAAGACAGGAGCAAATGACGAGCAAAGAAACAAAAGCATGAACCAAACCTTCCCCAAACAAGGATCTCATAATTTTTCTTTGGATGCAGACACAATAAGACAACAATATCCGCAAATACATCAAGTCACTACCTTCATCACGACAAATTACCTAGTGCAAAAACCTCCAGCTAAAAAATACTTTACTTTCTCACTATCACTCATCGTTTTCTTGCATAAGGCTAAGCACTGCCTTTCCTGCATGAGACTAAGGATTGTCTCTTCTTCTTGCATGAGGCTAAGCATTGCCTCCCTAATTGTATAAGGCTAATCATTGCCTTTCCCTGCATGAGACTAAGCATTATCTCCTCTCCTTGCATGAGGCTAAGCATTGCCTCCTTAATTGCATGAGGCTAAGCACTTCCTTTCCCGCATTAAACTAAGAATTGTTTCCTATTATTGCACAAGGATAAGCATTGCCTCCCTTATTTCATAAGGCTAAGCATTTCCTTTCCCTTCATGAGACTAAGCAATGTCTCCTCTCCTTGCATGAGCGTAAGCACTGCCTCCCTAATTGCATGAGGCTAAGCACTTCCTTTCCTGCATGAGATTAAGCATTGTCTCCTATTCTTGCATGAGGCTAAGCATTGCCTCCCTAATTGCATAAGGCTAAGCATTGCTTTTCCTTGCATGAGACTAGGCATTGTCTCTTATTCTTGTATGAGTCTAAGCATTGCCGCCCTAATTGCATGAGGCTAAGCACTGTCTTTCCTTGCATGAGGCTAAGCATTGCCTCTGTAATTGCATGAGGCTAAGCATTGCCTCCGTAATTGCATGAGGATAAGCACTGTCTTTCCTGCATGAGACTAAGCATTGCCTCCTATTCTTGCATGAGGCTAAGCATTTCCTCCCTAATTGCATGAGGCTAAGCACTTCCGTTCCTTGCATGAGGCTAAGCATTTTCTCATCTTCTTGCATGAGGCTAAGAATTGCCTCCCTAATTGCATAAGACTAAGCACTGCCTTTCCTGTATGAGACTAAGAATTGTCTCATCTTCTTGCATGAGGCTAAGCATTTCCTCCCTAATTTCATAAGACTAAGCACTGCCTTTCCTGCATGATACTAAGAATTGTCTCCTCTTCTTGCATGAGGCTAAGCATTACCTCTCTAATTACATAAGGCTAAGCACTGCCTTTCCTGCATGAGACTAAGCATTGTCTCCTCTTATTGCATGAGGCTAAGCATTGCCTCCCCAATTGCATAAGGCTAAGTATTGCCTTTCCCCGCACAAGACTAAGCTTTTGTCTCTCCTTTTGGCATAAGGATAAGCATTTCCCTTTCCTTTCATAAGATTAAGTACTATCTCCACTATGCTATCTAAGATCTAGCACTATCCTCTATTCACCTAGGGCTAAGCACTGCCCTCATCTTACACAAGACTAAGCCTTGTCTTGTCTCATTTTCGCATATGACCAAGCATCCTATGTTTGCATTTAATAGGCTGAAATATTTTCATCTTGTCCAATGGCGCCATAGTCCGAACGCATCAATCTCATAGCCGGGGGACATCATGCCATGGCCTGAGGATCTTTCAACATTGCACATCATTATTCAAAGGCGTCATCGTTCGGAGGCACCATCCTCATGGCTCGAGGGCATCATTTCATGGCATGGGATTCTCTTATCATACACTTCATGGCCCAGGACGTCATGGTCTAAGGACATCATCTTCATTGTCCAAAGACAACCTTAACGGTCCAAAGGGAATTCGCATCATGTTTAAATCTGTGCAATAACCCATATATATTTCCATGCATCGTGCTTTAAGTTTTGCAGGTAATCTAGGAATTAACCGTTCTACAAATGGGAGAAATCTTCGCTCTCATTTCCGTTCATAACGTTCGCATCCTTCAACTGTTTTAAACGTAACCAACCACCAACAACTGCCCTCTTTTACTCTATGATCGTTCAGACGTTTGCTCTGTGATACATCCATAACGTTTCAGATTCACATGCATGACTCCGTAAAAATTCATCTGACACTATTCTACACAAAAGAACCCTATCTGAAACATGCGGACATTCCTGTAACAACTCCATCAGTTTCGTTCACTGTTAAAACCAGAACTACACACGACCTGATTCCCGTAACACCAGGGATATGTAGGCAACTCAGGAACCAGGGTTCGACTCCCATTTTTCAAATCACATCATTGCTCACTCAATTCAGCCAAAATTGGTCATCACTTTCTTTACCCAACAACTCTTTCATCATTCTCGGGTAAAGATGGGCAGTTGTTGATACCCAATTTTGCCATCATAAGTTTCCAAATAGTATATATTTTTTTCCAAAATGTCATTACTTAATTTACAAGATTTATACAAATATTTTATAATTTTCTCATGGTCTTTATAGCTTTGAAATTAATTTTCTTGCATTTAAATTACTTGGATACTTTTTATTTACTCCTTCAAATTATTTTATGATGACTTAGTCACCTAAAATTATTATTTGAACTTATAATACATGTTTCAAATATTTTTTACTTCATTTTCTATAGTTACATTAGTATTTTTAAAGTTATTTGCGCAATTTTTCAGTAATAGCTCATACTCATACATAAATGCTCTTTATTTATATTATTTGTGTCAAAATAGCATTTTTATAATACTAAGTTATTATTTATAAATATTTTAGTGAACAAATAATATTTTTATTTATTTATTAAGAACTTTCTATAAATTACTTTTGATAACTTTTATGTATTTATATAGCAGCCCAACTTTAAACTAATTTTCGGACCAAAAATTGGCCCAATATCCTTAGGCCAATAGTCCCCAACCCAAAGCCAAATGATCATTTAGTTGACCTGGTCGGTACCCGTTTTTATGACCCGACCCGTTCATTTTAAATCTTAGTTGTTGATCTCTCAAGATCAACGACCCTCATTCACTCTACCTCTTAATTAACCAAACCCGCCCCAAAACCCTATCATTTTCTCTAAGATGCCATCCCTAAATCCTCTTTTCTTCTCTCCTCAGAAACGCTAGCCGCCCTCTCAATCTTCTCCGAATCCGTCTCAATAATAGATTCTTTCCATGATTTTCTTGCATTTTATGTGTTATCTCAATATTACCTGCAAGACTATGGTACCACTTAGTACTTTCCTAAACATGGCAAGTACCATCTCTCAGATTCGGGCTTTTTAACTTCAATCGCTAGGATCTGAACAATATCTCGTCCATATACATGGAAGAATCGTTATTTTCTCATACCAGTAGACGGATTCTCAAATGTTGAACCCAAATTAGGGTTTGATTTTCGATTTATTTCCTTTACTGGTTGCTTTATAATTGCATTTATGTTTTTTCTTTCTTTGTTCATATTTGATTGATTTCTTTCTTTATTTACTAGCCTGATTTAACAACTATATAAACCCCTCCCCATTCCCCTTTGAGACAGACCTTTAACCGCTAAATTCACTAAAAATGATGCAATAACTTTATCGTTATCTCATTCTCTTATTCTATACCTTGATTCTTGGTTGGATGAAAGTCAAGGTCACCGGGATTCGATTTTTCAACCTTTTCTTGGTGCGAGCACTGCCTTGGGTTCCTTTGAAGCCCTTGGGAACTTTGATGCATTAAGATTATGGGTTCTTTCTCTTTGTTGATATTCAAAACATTGTGGAGTTTGTTTTTTCTTTTTGTCCATTTAACTGGTAAGTCATTTGGCTCTTGCAATTTCGTTCTTATGTGTTTATGATTTACATATTCTTACCTCTGAAATCCATGGCTTAATGTATTTCTACGCTACTTCTGTGTTCAACCTTGTTAGTTTTGCACTTGTTTTGAGCCTCTTTAGCATTTAATTGACCTAAAGCTACTGTTTCTGAGATTTGTTATTTGAATACTCTTCACCTAAATGATTTAGACCCCCTTAAGTTCATATTAGCCTAATGTGTTGATACCTGAATGTCTACATTTCTATTTGACATGAGCTTGCTTTCCCACTCTCTTTTGAATCCTTGTCAGGGTTGAATTGCATCTGCGATGTGTTCTAATCTATGTTAAGACCTTCATAATCGGCTATGACTTGCTCTCTTGTTAATATGTTCCTCAGCATGTCTTTAGTTTGCATGACTCTATAGCCTTAGTGATTATTTGGGACCTTTGGAATAGATATCTTAATTTATGTTTCCCTACCATGTTTAATATTGTTTTGCTTCATACTGTAAGTTAACATGTCTGTCCCTTGATATTGTGATGGACACTTAGCATAATTTGGACCCTTGAGCTTTAAACCTTCTAAGTTAGTGCTCTACCGAGACTTGTTTGGCATTATGCATCTTTATTGACTAATCTTGTAACCTCAAGGAGCTTGTTTCTCCCATAACGCTTTCAATGTGTTTCTGCCAATGTGTTACTTCTTGCTAAGTGTTTGAACCTATAATAGCAACCTGCCTCTAAGTCCTTTTGAGCTTCTTAACTAGCATATTCTGTGCTTAGACAACTTTGCTATGCATGCTTTTCTAAAATACGAGTATATCTCTTCAGAATCTATCCCTTTGTCATTGTTCTCACTCTCATTTTTTACCTACATTATTTTGAATATACCACTCTTGGCCGGCTGAAAGCCAAGGCCACTAAGACTCTCTCTATTGACCTCCCTAGTGTGAGCACTACTCGGGGTCCATTCGAGACCCTTGTGAACTCTAACACACTAGGAATCGAGGTTCTTTGGACACTCTCCTTACTACTGAGACTTGAGTTATCTCTAACTCAGTTCTTTCTCATTTTATCTACTGAATATGAAAATTGGTTTGTTTAAGTGATTCAACGTCTGGATCATATGGTCAATCTATGGCTGTTTGGTTTGGTTTGAGTTCCTCTATGATTTCTGGGCTATGCTGATGAATATAGTCCTATGTTGGAATCTGGGTATGTTAAGTGTGAAGAAAGAGTTGTCTAAGGTCAATGCAATACTGGGTATCTCTTTTTGGGCCTGCTATGGGCTTACTGTTATTGCTTATATAATATTCTGTGATTACATTCATTACTGGGTCTTTAATAATTTTGTAATAAATAATTAGGGTGTTAGTGAAATTGGGGAAACATGTATACTATAGTGTTTGCATGAAAGGGTAGAAAATCATGCCTATAAGATTCGTATGCTCCACTTGTTATTTTATCCAACTTGCCATATATGCTATTCATTCAATGTTCATGTACACTAGTAGAAATCATGCCATTAGGAGAATCACACACTCGCACAGTTTGTGCTTTATTTATTGCCAAGACTACTACTATGTGTTATAAGACAACATGCCTATATGAAAAAAATGTCAATAAACATTCCTTCATTTTGTATAACTTCAGCATATTCATTAGATGCCTTGCCTATAGGATTATACTAATTTATGTTCTACTGATTTCACCTAGAAATCATGTCCATAGGACCTTAATCAACCAGTTAGCTACCTTTATTTTTATCATATTGCTCCGCCTAGATAACATTCTTATAGGGGTAAAGTGTTATAAAATCAAGGTTGGCTCTCAAAACTGTTTTCATTGTTTAGCTATACCACTATTAGAAATCATGCCTATAGGACGATGTCACTTTTCTAAAACTGGTATCTATAAAACATGCATTAACAACTCTAAAGTTCGTAAAATGGTCTACTTCCTCCTCACTAAGAGTAGTAATGTTATATATATGATATTGGAATTCAGAGTCACGTAGAAACCATGTCCATAGGGCTTAATGGCTTTAATTTGCCTCAATTCTGAAACTGTCTGATGCTTAATGCGAAAAATTTGTTTGTGTGCATTTATTGTCTGAGTGTGGAGGCTAACCTGGGCCCTTGACTGCCCTTACATGAAGTCCATTTTGTTTTGTATGTCGTCTAGTTTTATCATTTTGAGCAGCCTAGGTAAAGTCTAGAACCACCCAAATAGAGGTCCAATGCCTCTTGGACCATAGGCATGGGATGGGTAGTGCACGAATAGGATACAACTTAGAATTGAATTATAGCGTATTTAGGTAAACAACTTTAACATTGTAATTGAGTAGCAGGATATGATAGTCTGTGCTCTCTGAATTATATGAGTAAGTCCCTATCTCAAGGGAGTTGCAAAGTATTATTTATGTTGCACGGAATGATCCTTTAGTCTAAAATACTTAGGACCCTCCCCCCATTCTTCACTTATTTATACATTTAGTCATCTAATACAGAATGTTATAGTTATATCCTTGTAATCCTCATTTCTCATTGTGTTATAATAAATTCATTGGACCCGTACTACTTTTATAATCCACATAGTCTTAAGTTCGGCCAGGACCCACAATTGTGGACCTCGAAGAGTACCTAACACCTTCTCTTTGAGGTAATTTGAGCCCTTACCTGATCTTTGGTGGTGTTGACTAGTCAAACATAGTTATCTGCAGAATAGGTTCCATAACGCATCTTAAAAGCTGTTAGGTGGCGACTCTTCTACTTTTAGCACTCGATCTCCCCTTTGAAAGAGTTGTCATAACGTCAAAACCCTCTTTCGCGAGAAAACAAGGCGTGGGGACACATGAGCGCTTGGTATCAGCTGTGCATCGAAGGCTTGTGATTCCATGGTTGAGGTGCGGGGTGTGATTTTTGCATGCTGATGATGGGCCAGTCTGAGGACTTGAGGCCGGGTTTGACTGTAGCTTGAGCATGGAGATTTCGATTGTGTGAGCACGTTCTTTTGGGACTTATATGTCCGTTGGTGTCCCTATTAGTGCAATTTCGGTATTTTAGTTTTGACAGAGGAAAGGCATTTGGGTTATGAATGGTCCAGTGGGGTTAATAAAGTAGTAAGGCTGGGTGTCTTCAAGTGGGGTGGGATATGCACCTGTGACGTGAAGTCGTCGTCATTGATCGAATGGAATGTGTTAAGTTTGTCGGTGCTATGGTTTCTTCAGTTGCGTGGGGTCAGAGTATTGAGAAGAAGTATTGAAGAATGCGGTTGGCAGAGATTGATCCTGAAGTGAGGCTAGGCGGTGGTTCCATTCCTAGGAGGCCAGGTGTAAGAAGCGGAAGTCGAGCAGCCGCAAAGTGGGGGAGCGGTAGCATAACTTGGAATTTGAAGATATTGTCGTGCATTTAATGGATGTCCATGAGGAGCGGACGGACTAGTAAAGTTGGTAAACGAAGCATGGCGTAAGATGGGGTATTGAAGTCGCAGAGAGCAGGCATTTTGGCGTCGTTGGAAGGTGTTCGCGGGTGATTTCCACTGGTGGGTTATCTCATGTGAATAGGTTAGCAGTGGCATGGTTGGCAGGTCTCTGTGAGGGGTTCTAGTGGCTATCCAGTAGAAGGCAGAATGTGTGAATGATTCTTGAGAATTTGAGTATTTAGGGAGTGCTAGCAAGAGAAATAGAAAGAATTGGACGGATGGGTTGAGCAAGATCATGTTATCAAAGGAGAAAGGATCTTGGCAGGGTCTAGAGTGGTGCAAGGAGGTGCTTCAGGCTAAGTGGGGGAGTCCCACTATCTGAAGTTGGGTTGCAGGATTGTGTTATCATATGGTTGCGGATTGTCGGCATGTCGGCAAGTTATCACAGCTAAGGGAAAGGAGTAAAATGATGATTGTGCGTGGGATTTGATGAATGTGTGCAAAAGTTGGACATGTCAGACCGGGGTTGTGCTTTAGAAGATTTAGAATTTATGCTTAAGGCATATGCGAGTTGTAAGGATAGTGACTCGGTCACGTGCTTCATTGAAAAGGGTGTTCATGTGCTAGGAGAGCCTTGGAGTTGATTGTATTCGGGGCCAACCAGAGTGGGTGACTCTCAGTAGCGGTCTTAGTGAGTTCAAAAGTTAAGAATGTGGCGTTTAAGGGTTTCAGGCAACAGTATGATCGAGAATCAAGCTTTTGCAGAGTAATTTCTGAGAAAAAGGAAGATGGTTGGAATACTCTATGATATGTTTTATCATGCAAGATAGTATTTGAGGAGTGAGAGAAATAAACTCCGGATTGTAGAAAGATTATCAGGAGGGTATGAGACGGGTTGCGGGATTTAGGCATCATAGTCTCGTGAATCAAGGTCACTCGGGATGAGTGAGGGTTGAGTTTGCTATAAGTGGAAGGAAGTTGCTATTATTCCTGGAGCAATTAAAGATGGTTAAAAGAAAATAGATTGATTAGCCATGGTTGAAATGGCACGTTTGCGGCACTGATCAGTTTCTTCGGTGTGATTAAGTTATGTATGTGGTTTGTGCCAGTGTGTGCGGAGCTTGTCGGCCGTCATAATGGATTCCACGTGGGAGCATTTGAGTGCTATGGACTGTCAGGTATAGGCGGATCCCGGAAGGGTTATAGTGGTATAGACTACTATTTAAGGATTTGCATGTTGGGTGATTGTGGGAATTCCCTTGTGCGTTGTGATGGTTCTCTTGAATTGAGTTAAGTAAGAGGTTTCTTTATGATGAATTGTTCACCCTATTGGTGGTTTAGAAGTTATGATGGAATTCTTGCGCTACCTCATATTGGCATGTTAGGGGCGGTAAGCAGTCTGTAACTGGGAGTAAGAATCGAGATTGCGGTTCGGTGTTAATAAGTATGTCATGAGCCTCGAAGAGCAAGATGAGGTATATTAAAGAACAAATACCATTATTCAGGTTCATAATGAAGTGATGATTCTAGTCAAGATGAGGTATTCAAGGATTTGTTAACTCTACAGTTGGGTACGAATTTCTGCACATTTCCTCCGTTGTAATGGTATCGTCAGCATTATAGCAGGGTGTATGCATATTTTTTATGAGGTGCATCGGGAGCACCAGATTCGTGAAGTTTTGGCTATTAAGGTTCAGGGAGTGCCATTGTGGTCAGATGATAAGTTATGCGGTGCATGATGCTGATTCAGTAAAGGCATGTAGTCATGTTCTGGTATGTCATATTGTAGTTGATACGGTGTTTATATATTGGAACTAGTCCGGGCAGAGAAATTTCAAGTGTTTGAATGAATTTTGAGCTTATTATATGGATAAAAGAAGGAATCTTCATATTTGATTAAGCTAATGTACTCAACTGGGTTGTAGTAGCACGAGCAGGTGCTCGAGGTGTTAAATAGTGACTTCAGATAACTCCAGAGCAGTTCTTGGCACGTTCGCGAATGAACATCGGTTTAAGTGGGGGAGAACATAACGACCCGACCAGTCGTTTTGAGCTCTAGCACGTCGTTCACCGGTTTGAAGTCCTGAGCAGCTCCATTTCAGGTATTATGACTTGTAGGTGTGGCCGGAATTGAATTTCAGGAAGTTTAGAGTTGATTTAGAAAGAAAATTCTAATTTTAGAAGCCTTAAGTTGGAAGAATCAACGAAGAATGGAATTTTGAGTAAACGACCTCCAAACCGGGATATGAAGGTTTCAGCAGGTTCGTATGATGATTTCAGACTTGGGTGTATGTCCGGATCGGGGTTTGGATAACCCGGGAGCATTTCAATGCATATTGTGGAAGTCAGCATTTTGAAAAATTTCATAAATTTGGGCTTGAAGTGCATTTCAGTTATGTTGATGTCCGTTTGAGATTCCGAGTCTGGGAATATCTGTGTATGGTGATTCCGGAGTTGGGAGCGCGATCAGAAGTGAATTTGGATGTTCGTAGGTCATTTTGGAGTCATTTGGCTAAAGATAGAAATTTGAAGGTTTTTGAGAAATCCGACCGGAAGTGTAAATTTTGATATCGGGGTCGGGATGCCATTCCGGAAGTTGGACCAGGTCCGCAATGTCGAATATGACTTGTGTGCAAAATTTGAGGTCTATCGGACGTGATTTGATAAGTTTCGGCATCGAATGTGGAAGTTTGAAAGTTCTAAGTTCATTAAGCTTGAATCAGGCGACAACTCGTGATTTCTGCGTTGTTTGATGTGATTTCGAGGCTCGACTAAGTTCAAATGAGGTATTGGTTATGGTTGGTAGTTTTGGTTGAGGTATCGGGGGCCTCGGGCGTGTTTCGGATGCTCAAAGGGTCGATTTTTGCCTTGGGAAGGTTGATGGTTTTCTGGTGTGAGTGCAGTACGTATTTACTCTATGCGATTATGTGAGTGGGTGTGCGATCGCATAGAAGGATTTGGAGGCTTCTTTGATTTGGCTTGTGCGATCGCGTGGCAGTGTATGCGATCGCACAGGGGAAGAATTGGAGGCCTGTGAATTGGCTTATGCGATTGCGTGTAGGTGTTTGCGATCGCAGAGAAGGATTTGTAAAGGCTGCTAGGTTGCCCTATGTGATCGCAGTGTCTTGTATGCGATCGCACAGTGGATTTTTGGGGGCTTTTGAGTTTGGCTTATGCGATCGCATGAAGGGGAGTGCGATCGCATAGAAGGGGTCGTCTGAGCAGAATGTTTATATACGTGAATTATGGCCATTTCCTCACTATTTTTCATCTTGGCATGGTGATTTTGGGAGGCTTCAAGTGGCATTTTCATCATGCACGTCTAGGTAAGTAAATTCGTCTCTTCTTTAAGTTAAATACAAGATTATATGCATGAATTAGACATGGAAATTGGTAGGAAATTGGGAAATCTTAAAGAAACCTAAAAATGGTAATTCGGAGTTTTAGCCACGAATTGAGCATGGAATGTAGAGTAAATTGTATATTTGAACTAGTGGAGCTATGGGTAAAATTTATCTTCGATAAATTTTGGATTTTCGAGCACGTGGGCCTGAGGGCATTTTGGTCATTTCACTGAGTTGAGTTGGGAAATTGTATAATTTGGAATTTTTGCAAATATTAGAGTATATTTTCATTGGTTTGTCGTTGTTTGGATAGTTTCGGAGCGTTTTGCGACGTTTGGAGCCATCGGAAGGGCTTGAAAGCCGGTTATGGAATTTCGGAGCGAGGTAAGTCTCCTTTCTAACTTTGTGAGGAGGAATTGTCCCCCTAGGTGAACTAATTAAGTATGTGTTACTATATGCGGGGGCTACGTACGCACAAGGTTACGGGAGTCCGTGCGTAGCTACTATTATGCCATATCCGGGTAGCCTAGGACCCACTAGCATGCCTTACCTGTTGTACCTCTGATCTTGCTTGTCATATTAGACTGCTAATATAATTGAAATTGTAATTTAATGACTAAAGAAGATTAGAGTTTATTTTCTTAAGCATTCTGAAAAGAGAATTGATTTCCTTCGCGGGCAATTGTATTTTTGGATGAGATTGTATTATTAAACATTATATAAACTTGGCAAGTGAATTTCAAAAAAGTTTTGAATACTATTTTGTGGTTTTATAAAGATAAATCGGTCATTTACTTGATTATTTGGGTTCCCGACGTATTCGGGGTGGATTGTTGATTGTGCAATATCTGCATGGTACTGCTATGAAATTTACATTCTGCGAGCGGCGTGTTATTTCCCCCACTCTCATGGGAGTGGGCCGTACACCACAGCGGATTTAAAATGCATTTACGGGACGGGTCGTTCGATCCTCGGCAGTGCATAGAGATGATTATTATATTGAGAGATGCACTTTTGGTACGGGCGGTTCGATCCTCGGCAGTGCATAGAGATGATTATTATATTGAGAGATGCACTTTTGGTACGGGCCGTTCGATCCTCGACAGTGCACAGAGTTGATTATTATGACGGCTCAGGCCGATTGTCCTTGTCCCGTATGCACATGCTAAATTTTTAAATACTTTTCATGATTTTTGAAGTGATAAGATATTTTGGGGGAAAATAAAGAAGTAATTGTTGATTTATGATATTTGGGGGAAACAAAGAGGGAATTGTCTATTTATGATATTTGGAAAAATAAATAGAAAGTGGTAATTGTTTGTTTACTTCCAGTATTTACTTGGATTTCAGTGCCATATATATATATATATGCTGCTTTACTACCTTTACATGCCTATCGTTTTCATCTTATACTGTTAATTAATTTGCTAGCCCTTAGTGAGTGTCTAATTCGACCTCTCGTCACTACCTCTCTGAGGTTAGGCGGGCGGCTTACTGAGTACACGTTGTTTTTGTACTCATGTTACACTTGCTGTGCATTTTATTACACATGTACTTTCATAGCAATGTGGAGGATTTAGAGACTTAGGCTAGCTGCATCATCCGGAGGCGATCCGCATCTGACAGGGTCTCTCCCATACTGTATTTATTACATTATTTTAAAAAATTTCCTCGTCCAATTTTTACTTCGGACATGCTTTGTAATGATTGTATAAATTCTTAGGAATTGCTCATGTACTTGTGACACCGAGTCCTGAGATGTGTTGGGATATATTTGTTAAAGTTTAATATTTTAAACTATTGTTTTAGTTGGCATATTTTATTTAGTTAATATGTAATAAAGTGAAAGGAAGTGCTTTTTCATAAATGTTAAACATGAATTTATTTTGATTAATTAATGATTGGCTTGCCTGACAATGATGGCCGGCGCCATCACGACCTTATGGATTTTGGGTCGTGATAACATTCAGGCTGGACGAGATAATTACTGATAATGTTTCAGAGTTCCCCATATAAGCATAGCACAGATGTGCTGGAAGGGGCTTTAATTCTAGCTTTGGAGATTCCTCAATAGATGGCTTAGTTAAATCCCCTTCCAGCACATATAGGGCACCACTGACATAGCATTGCTTTCCACTACAGAAATCATGAATAGCTCTTCATAGTGGGCTGGCAATCTGAGTGCTTTGTACAGATTAAATACCTCCACTTGATCACCTACTCTCATCGCCATCTTTCCTTCGCATACGTCATGTGGCTAAGAATGGACTCCCCAAAATAAATGGGACTTCCTGATCAAGTTCGTAGTCCAAGATAATGAAATCAGTATGCAATATGAAAGAACCCACTTGAACTAACACATCTTCAATCACTCCTTCTGGATGAGAAAGGGAGCAATTGGCCAACTGTAAGATTACCGTTATTGGGCGCGGCTCACCCAAACCCAATTGTCTGAACATAGATAGCGGCATCCGATTGATGCTCGCTCCGAGATCACACAAAGATCGCCCTACTGCATGCTTACTAATCGAGATTGGATAGTGAAACTGCCTGAATCCTTTGATTTTTGAGGTAGCTTGATTTGGATTCTAGAGCTACATTCCTTAGTGAGTTCCACAATCTCGAATTCAGTCAGCCTTGTTTTATTTTCCACTATGTCCTTGATGTATTTTGCAAGTTTGGGCACTTTTTTTAGGATATCTACCAGTGGGATATTTATTTGCACCTTCTTAAGAATATCAAGAAACCTTTTATACACGTCATTATCCTTCACTTTCAGCAATCTTTGAGGGAACGGAGGTGGTGGCCTCGCAACTAATAGTGGGGGTTGCTTAGCCACCGCCTCTTCAGCTGGCTTCTCAGAATCCTTTGATTTTTTTGATTCTGACTCTATAGTGACCGACCTCTCATTAAAGGTCACTTGTTTTCTCTTTTTTGACTGGACTTCTCCTAATTGTCTCCCATTCCTCAATGAGACAACATTAATAGATGCCTTAGGATTAGCCTCAGTGTCACTTGGAAGAGCTCCAACTGGTCGAGTATTTTGGGCACTAGCAAGTTGTCCCATTTGGCGCTACAAATTTCTCATTGTTACGGCTTGGGCCTACTTGTCAACCATCACTTTCTTTACTATCTCTACGGTGTGGGCTTGCTGGTCAGCCATAAATTTCTTCATCATTTCCTCATTGTAACTTGTTGAGTTTGCCTGTTGTTCACCCTGAGGTGGTCTATATTGTTGTTGAGGTTCTTGTGGTCGGTTTTGATTTTGAGCACCTTGGTTTCCACCCCAAGAGAATTTTGGGTGGTTCCTCTAATTGGGATTGTAAGTGTTCCCATATTGGTTTTTCTGGCCCTTATTTGCATTACCCACAAAGAAGACAAACTCTGGATTAACTGGGCATAATTCGCTCGTGTGACCCTGTCCACATACTTCAGAAAACACTTGAACCTGTTGAAGTGGTTGAGCTTGTTTCTTGTTAATAACCGAGGTCATCTGATTGACTTTGCTGGTCAGTGCAGAAATCTGCGTTTATAATGCCGAGATGACATCTAACTCGAGAACCCCTGCAGATTTTTGCACCGTGTGTCTGCCCATTTTTCCTTGCCAATCCAGATTGTTTTTGGAGAATTTGTTCAATAATTCATATGTCTCGTCAAAGATTTTCTCCAACACTTTACCTCCAGCTGCAGCATCTACCACAATTTTTGTCTCAGGATGAAGCCCTTCAATGAAAGTGTGAGCTAACACTTTGTTTGTCTGATTACGATGAGGACAATCTCTGAACAGCCCCTTGAACCTCTCCCAAGCTGAGTATAGAGGCAAGGGAAGAACCTTGCCAGAAATTTTCTTGCCAGATCATTCCATGATGTAATAGAATTAGCTAGTTCTGCGTTCATCCATCGCTTTGCTTCGCGCAACAGAGAGAATGGGAAAAGTTTGAGCCTCACATAGTCTGGAGTGACCCCATTTGTGATGTAGGTATCACTAATCTCCACGAAGTTCAGGATATGCTGTTGTGGATCCTCGTGTGGAATACCCATAAACTGCCCATTCACATGAAGTAGCTGGATCATGCTTTGTTTCAGCTCATAGTGCCCAATGATTCTAGGCTTCACAATGCTGGAGGTGACATTAGCAATGTTGGGAATCGCCACCTCTTGAACAACCATGTGTTGCTCTTCTGCCATGTTCGCAGGAAATTGAACGAGTGCTTGAAGATTATTTGTATCCTTTGCTTCCCTCAACCTCCTATGAAATGTTCTCTTAGGTTCGGGGTCAAAGCCTTTAAGTCTGTCCTGGCTTCTGAACCTGCGCATTCAATTGAAGTTCCTGAGATCAGCGCAACACACAAGTAATGTTAGGCTTGACGCCAAAAACTTGTTGCTCCCAAACGCACACGCAAGTATACATGGTCGTACAAGCAATAAAATGATAAGTCGAGTGTTGAACGCACATAGACTTGTATCAACTACCCACTAAAATCACCAAGATTGTTATTTTGTCCAGCAAAATCGAGTTCAAGAATGTGATTATACTAAACTATAATTTAGCAGTAACTAAATTATCAAGTAGCAAAATAATTGTGGTGTATTCAGTAGAGACGAATATTCTAGGGTTGTGATCGATTCACCAATCTTATTATGTTCTAGTTAACTCTCCCTTTCCTTCAATTCACTCATGGTTGCTAATTATTCAAACAATTGTTCTCGTAGACTTCTCCTGAAGTACTACTTGCCTATTCAAGATAGGTTAACGCCTATATTTCTATGAAATCAATCTATCAAGAATGTATTAAGATTACAATATTTATTAAGCACGGTGACTAGGTATATTCCTATACTAACAACAAATTCGTTCCCCACCCCTCAAGAGTTAAGATCATGCTCTCTTCAATTATTCCCTAATATTAACATGGACTTTCCAAGCATAAAAACAGATAGTAAATAGAACTTAATTGTTGGCCAGACAATTAAGTAATTAATCACATAATTGAAGAAACAACCATATATCATTGAATTGTAACCAAGGTTAAATCAACGTTAAACAATAATATTCATGGCTAAATCACAACTCCAGAATGATGGTTTTTAGCCACTCATGTTCGTAGTAACAATTTTCCAGTACTGTGCATAAACAATTTACAAAGAAAAGATAAAGGGATGAAGAACTCGATGATTTTCTCCTCCAAAAGTTGCCACGTGATGTTCTTGCCTCCGGTTGCCAAAACTCCTCTAAAAATGGTGTTGAATGACTATTTATGTGTAGGGAAAAGACCCAAACAAAATAACCAAGTCCAAAACCAAATAGGAGACAAAATATGCTTAAAAATCAAGAACACGCTCGCTACAGGCCTCGCCTCGCGAGGCAAAACGCGCACCTCACCTCACTGGAAACTAGGCGATGTGAGCTCTTTGGCGAGCTTTTCCGATGCGTGCTGCAACCTTTAACACGACTCCTCCTCGCTTTAGCCTGTGCGATGCAAGCTTTTTCGCGAACAAATTCCCTTGCCTCGCATGCTTTTGCTTCATTTCCAAACGTACTGCCCGACATTTCAATTCCTTTCTCATTCTTGCTTCTTTCTTCACTTGTTATTTTTGTGTCTTCTTTTGATTTGTACACTTTTGACTTCCTTTGTAATTAAATACCCACTAATTAAATAATCGCACTTCATTTTTGCAGTGTATAAAATACACATAAAATCTCTACTTTCTCCCAATTTTGCCTTCAACGTACCTACACATAAAATAGACTCAAATAAGCACAAATATAGTATAGCTTAGCATTAAAGCCCCAAAATGTAAGGTATGTAATGTACTAAAATTACAGAATTATAGCAAAACATCATCTAGAGTATAGATCCATCAACTGTTCTACAACAGTGTAAAAGAAACTAAGCAAATACAAAAAAATATAAATCACACAAGTGAAAAAATATTAACTAAGTTGTGATTCAAGAATAAAGTCTATAAAAGATTAAGTATTCAAAAAGATAAATCTAAACCATATGAAAGGAAACCTATTCAATACATTGTGGTTTGGTAGTCATAATCGCTACAATGCCTTGTGTATTGCTAGTGAATATGCTGAAAATAATTTAGTTTCAATAGGAGTAGCATAATAGGTTTTGGAATTAGGATTTTGAGTTTACTTGTTGGTTTGTAAATGTTTCATAATTTCAAAGCCCAAAAAAAATTAGTGCTCTATTATTTTTAAACATAATATATAAATATATTTTTACATGGTAAATTTATTCAGTACGGTTCGGTATTTTTTCGATTTATTTTCATAAAATAAAAAATCTATCCTAATTATTGATACATTTATAAATTTATATAAAAACCTACAGTTTTATTAATGAAACATAAAAATCGATTCGGTACGGTACGCTTCGGCCCCATCGGTTTAATCGGTTTTTAAATATCAATTGACACCCCTAATATCAAGTGAAGACTATATTCCACTTCACCTTGATTTTGTCACATAAGAGCCAACTCAGTGTAGTTTATGAACTAATTAATGCACTCTCAAAAAATAGCGAGCGAATATAATTCATTACCCCTTTAAAGAAATAACTTTCAATTAATTTTGTACTACCACATATTCATCAACATTCATATGATGAATATCTCATTCAAGGAGAAACTTATACTATTATGGTCATAGTCAATATCATTATAGGCAAGATATGTTTTTTCCATTACTTTTGCCCACTAATAATCACATTGCCATAATAATTTTTCATAATCTCAATATGTACGTGATCAATAACCATTCATGCAAAAATAACGAAATTATTTTCTTATTTTATGTAACGACCAGACCGGTCGTTTTTCTTTCTAGAACCTCGTTCCACTAAATAAGGCTTCCCGCACATGCTTTTACTATTTTATAACTTGCGGAAAGAGTTATTTCGGGGTTTGGAAGGATTCGGGTTAAAATCGGAACATTTGGTTCCTTAAGGTTGGCTTAAAAGGCCAAGTTTGACTTCGGTCAACATTTTTAGTAAACGACCTCGGAATTGGGATTTGACGGCTCTAATAGGTTCGTATGATGATTTCAAACTTGGGCGTATGTTCGAATCGGGTTTTGGATGACCGAGAACGTTTCGGCGCCTAATATCGAAAGTTGGTTCTTGAAGGATTTAAGAGTTCTTTAAATTTGGTTTGGAACATGTTTTGGTGACATCGAGGTCCAAACGGAAGTCCGAGACCGGGAATAGTTCTGTAATGTCATTTAAGTCTTACACAGAAAATTTGGTATCAATCTGAGTGGTCTAAGTACGTTTCGGCGCATTGGAAGTAAATTGAAGAACTTGAAGTTCTTAAGTTTGAATCAATTGGTTTTGTGGTGTGATTCTTAGCTTTAATGTTGTTTCGGGTATTTTGAGAGTTTGAACGAGTCCATTTTATGATTCCAAACTTGTTGGTATGTTTGGACGGGGCCTCGAGGGCCTCGGGTGCCATTCGGACGATGCGCAAGTTGAGTTTGAAACTGAAAAGAGCTGCTGGTGCACCAGTTATAGTGTGCCCACACCTGTGGTTGGGCACCCACAGTGCGAGCTCGCATGTGCTAGCCAAACCCCACAGGTGCGGCATAAAGAGGGCATCCCAGTTTCTACAAATGTGGTTCCTTCTCCGCAGAAGCGGAAGCCCGTCCGCAGATGCGGCCCTAGCCGGCCCAACCAATTTCGCAGAAGTGGACACCTGGTCCGCAAAAGCAGATCCGTAGGTGCGGCCGACGCATCGCAGGTGCGAAAATCGCTGGGGTAGTGAGGTTCATTTATTTCGGGACTTAAGCCATTTTCATTCATTTTCTTCCACTCTTGGGCGATTTGAGAGCTTCTAAGGAGGGGATTTCGACCTAGCTTTGTGAGGTAAGTAATTCTTACTTCATGAGAGTTTAATACATAGATTATGGATAGATTTTAACATGAAAAATTGGTAGGAGTCATGGGCTTAGATGAAAAACCTAGGGTTTGATAAAAATGAGATTTTACCCCGAAAATTGACCATGAAACTTAGTAAAGATCATATATTTATGTTCCTTGGGTTGTGGGTAATAACTTACTTTGAATATTTCCGGAATCCGGGTGTCACGACCCAAACCGATGGGCCGCGACGGGCACCCGGTACCTTACTCAACCGAGTACCAACATAATGTATCTTTTCATGTCATACTACCATAGATAACTGATTCGGAAGGCTGCCATGAGATAAGTAGAATACAACATGTAATACCAACCTATACATAAGACATACGGGCCAATAAGACCAGAATAACCACTCGTACACTGAACATAGGCCGACAAGGCCATAAATTTTTTTTTTACGTACATGACATCTATATACAAGCCTCTAAGAATACATAATTTTCATAAAGGTCGGGAAAGAGTCCCGCCAAACCAAAAAATACACATCTATATCATACTAACCAAACAAGCAACTCTGAAGCAAATGGAGCGCACCAACATTTTCCGCTGAGCTGATAGACTACCTGGAGGGCTCTAGACCTGTCTATTGGGACATGCGAGCATGAAACACCGTGTCCCCAGGAAAAAGGGATGTCAGTACAAATAATGTATCGAGTATATAAGGAATGAAAAATCAGTAAATAATAGACATGAGAGAAACATGGAGTAAAAGACTCGAGATGTACATTTCCATAGCTCTGTGAATCATTTCATTTTTATAATGTTATGCATTTGCGTATAAATGTCATACCATGCATAGGTATATGCGTTCATAACATCATCAAGCCTCTGAGGGCATCCCAACATATCATTTCGGCCACTATGGGCAAATCATCAACGTATACCAGTTGATCAGGTGGTGGTGCGTATATACCGTCGAAACCTTTTTTCCATATACCATATAAGTATAATATACATATATACGCGTATATAACACCATATGGTCATGGGTCAATGTACATGTATAAATGCATGAAATGTATAAGAAATACGTTAATAAGATATTCTCGGAATGCCATAAAAATCAATATGCCTTTTGGATAAACTTTATCAAATACGTATTTGTAACGACCTGACTAGTCATTTTGCGATATCTAACCCCGTTCGCCTAAATGAAACTTCCCATAGTGGCTTATTGTAATTTATGACTTGCGGGGGCGGGTGGTCCGAGTTTCAGAAGTGTTTAGAGAGATATTGGAACATTTGGTTCCTTCGGGTTGGCCTTTAAGGCTAAAGTTTGACTTCGGTCAACAATTTGAGTAAATGGCCTCAGAATAGAGTTTCGACGGTTCTGGTAGCTTCGTATGATGATTTCGGACTTGGGAATATGTTCGAAATGGGTTTCAGATGACCCGGGAGCGTTTCGGCGCCCAATATTGAAATAAGAGTTCCTTAAGTTCATATTGTGGTTTGGGACGTGTTTTTGTATTATCGAGGTCTGAACGGAATTTCGAGACTGGAAACAGTTCTGTTATGTCATTTATGACTTGCCTGCAAAATTTGGTGTCATTCCGAGTAGTGTAGGTCGGTTCGGCGCATTGTTAGCGAATTTAAGAAAACTTAAAGTTCCTAAGTTTGGTCTAGGGTGTTTGAGGTGTGATTTTGAGTTTTAGCATAATTGTGGGTGTTCCGAAGGCTTGAGGGAGTCCGTATTATGATTTAGGACATGTTTGTATATATGGACAGGGGCTCGGGTGGGCCCAGGTGCCTCTCGGGCACCAAACGAGGCCAAAAACCAGCTGAAGCAGTTGCTGGTGCACCTGATCTGGTGTGACCGCAGGTGCGGTTGCCCAGTCGCAGGTGCGACCCCCAGGTGGGTTGCCCAGTTCCCGCTGATGCGGGCTCCTTCCCACAGGTGCGGACTCCAGCTCGCGGGTGCGAGCCCAGGCCTTTGTCCCATTTTCTGCAGGTGCGAGCTATTGCTCGCAGGTGCGAGACCGCAAGTGCGGTCGTCGAGTCGCAAGTGCGGAAACCCCTATAGGCAGTAAGGTCTTTATGTGCGGGATTATCCCATTTTCAGTACATTTCTTCCACCATAGACGATTTTTAGAGCTTGGAAAGGAGCCCCACGACCGAGCCACTAAGAGGTAAATAAATTCTTACCTAAAGTTAGTTAATGCATGAATTCCTAGTTGAATTTAACTACCTAATTAGTGAAAAATAAAGGAATTGGGTAGTAACCTAGGGCTTTTGAGAATTTAGAGAATTACCCGTGAATTGGCTATGAAATGATACAAAAATCATATATTAATGATCCATAGGTTATGGATGAGTGTTTCCTTCGAGAATTTTTTGAAATCCGAGCATGCGGGCCCGGGGTTTGATTTTGGGATTTCCTAAAGAATGATGAATTTGACTAAATAATAGGAGAATCCCATTCTTTGAGTATAATTTGATATATTTATGGAGCGTTTGGTTTACTTCGTGTCCTTTGGGTGACGAGTTCTGAGTTTCGGGCGCATTCTTGACTCGGGGAGTAGGTGCGACGCGAGATGAGTCTCATTTCTAACCTCGTAAGAGGGAATTGTCCACGTAGGTGTTTTAAATTCTATGTGAGATATTTTTGGGGGCTACGTACGTACAAAGTGACGAGAGTCCGTATGTAACGGCTATTATTATTATGTCCAGGTAGCTAGGCCCACATCATGCCTTGTGTTTTCCTTGAAATGAACTATATGTTTAATGAATTAAATGTTATATACGGCCTATTTCCATGAGATCATGGAATTTGAGAAATTTTAAGGAATTGTTCACTGAAAAGTAAGTTAAAAAGGAATATTGTGTGTGCATGTGACCGCTTCGCAATTTACATTCCGTGAGCGGAGTGTGATTTCCTCCACTCTCATGGGAGCGGGCCGTACGCCACGACGGATTGAAAGATGCACTTATGGTACGGGCCATGCGATCCTCGACAGTTCATAGGTATGCTTACTTTATGGCAAAGATGCACTTATGGTTCGGGCCGTTCGATCCTCGGCAGTGCATAGACGTGAGTACTTTATGGAAAAGTGCACTTATGGTTCAGGTTGTTCGACACTCAGCAATGCACATATATGATTATCCTATGGCTCAGGCCGGTTGTCCTTATCCCGTATGCGCATGATTTATTGTTATTGAATTCATGGATATTGATTTGACAGATAATTGGGGGAACATGAAGTAGTAATTGTTTATTTACTTCCAGTGTTTACTTGGATTTCAGTGCCTTATATATAGCAGCTTCACTACCCTTACATGCCTACCGTTTTCATCATATTCTGTTAAATTATTTCGTTGGACCTTTGTGAGTGTCAAGTCGACCTCTCGTCACTATTTCTTCGAGGTTAGGCGGGATACTCACTGGGTACATATATATTTATGTACACATGCTACGCTTCTGTACTTAATTGTATAGGTTTTGAGGCTGGTACATCTAGTTATCGGACCGGAGCTTGATTCTGATTATAGACGGACCTGACTTCAAGGTGAGCTGTTTTCTCCTAGCGATCTCCGACAACACTATGTAGTTTCTTTTCCTTATTTCCTGTCTATTTCTTTCAGACAGTGGTACTATATATTATATCTTTTGTATATTTTGTTAGTATGCCCGTAGGACTTGTGACACTAGCTCCTGGCATACACGTGGTAGTTATTATGGATTACAGGTCTGTATATATATTGGCTCACGCCTCCTCATGACCGCTTTTGATTAAAACTAGCTAATTATCCTTGTTGTATGTTTTAAGCTTTAAAAACTGAGTATATGTTGAAATGTTGAATCAAATAAGAAAGAACCCTTAGTAAATTGAATGTTGGCTTGCCTGACCCCGCAGATCCTGCTCAGTAGACTTCATGACGCCACCAGGCTTCCAGGAGGTCATGGGCCGTATTATGAGATTTATGGACACTATGTCCCAGGATTGTTTATTTCCAGCAGATCATGCCGCTTCTCAGGCGGGACGGGGAGTCCAGACCCCTACTGCCCAGGCTACAGGTCAGACAGCAGCATTACATCATACCCCGGGTACACTGCCCCTGGTTGGGGTCCAGCCTGTTCCAGCAGCACCTGAGCCTAGACCAGCTGTGGACAACGATCCGCAAAAGTTATTGGATAAATGGACTCGATTTCACCCTCCAGTCTTCGGGGGTGAGCGAGGCGAGGATGCCCATGTTTTTGTGGACAGGTGTAGGGATAGACTGCACAACATGAGGATACTAGAATCCCATGGAGTGGATTTCACTACCTTCCAGTTGGAGGGCAGAGCTCGTAGGTGGTGGCAGTCCTATATTCTGAGCAGGCCAGAAGGTTCTCCTCTTGTCACTTGGGAGCAGTTCACACAGATGTTTCTGGATAGATATATCCCACCCTCTGATAGGGAAGAGATGCAATATCAGTTTGAGCGGCTAGAGCAGGGACATATGTCAATGACAGATTATAAGGCCAGATTTTCAGAGTTTTCTCACCATGCACTCATGATACTACCTACTGATGCAAAGAGGGTGCGAAGATTTGTGGCTGGGTTGAATCTAGGTATTAGGGCCACCATGGCCCGAGAGGTGGAGATGGGTACTCCTTATCAGCTCGTGGTAGAGATTGCTCGCAGAATCGAGGGGTATCGGTCGAGAAGCAGGGAGCAGGGGAAGCAGGACAAGAGGGATATATTCCCCAGAGGCAGAGGTCTGTTTAGCAGTAGTCAACCCAGCAGGCCTTCATATTCAACACCTCCACCACCTCCTCGAGGTGTTCCAGCGAGGCCTCATTTCAGCGCCATGCCAGAGCGTTCCTTCCGTCCTCTAGCCATTCAGAGTTCACCCAGTCATCCGAGATCCTCCGACCCCTACTTCAGTGCTATGCCAGACGGCTCACATCGCCCTCCGACCATTCAGGTTTCTTCTTCGGGGCAGCATACTATGGTACCATGGGGGTTGTTACGAGTGTGGGGAGCCAGGTCATATGAGGAGGCATTGTCCCAAGTTTCGAGGAAAGGCCATAAATTAGAGTTATCAGTCGATGGGTTCGGCACCAGCAATCCGACCACCTAGAGGTGGAGGACAGGTCGTCAGGGGTCGTCCTAGAGGTGGAGGCCAGTCAAGGGGAGGTTAGGCAGCTCCTGTTCACTCTGGTGGAGCTCAGTCTTCTGGTACTCCAGCTAGATTTTATGCCATTCCGTCCAGATCAGATGCTGTGGCCTCAGACGCCGTGATCACAGGTATTATCTCAGTATTAGGTAGAGAGGCTTCAGTATTATTTGATCCATGATCCACTTATTCATATGTTTCAGTATTATTTGCTCATTTTCTGGTGCTCCTCGTGAGTCGTTGGGTTCTCCTATATATGTGTCCACTCCTGTGGGCGATTATGTGGTGGTAGACCGGATCTATCGGTCTTATGTGATCACCTTCTGTAAGTTTGAGACCAGAGCGGACCTTTTATTGCTCGACATGGTTGATTTTAAGGTTAATCTAGGCATGGATTGTCTATCTCCTTATCATGCCGTGCTAGATTACCATGCCAAGACAGTTACTTTAGACATGCCCGAGTCGCCTAGGCTGGAGTGGAGAGGTTCCTCAGTTAGTGCAGCCAGCTAGGTTATTTCATTCATGAAGGCTCGACATATGGTCGAGAAGGGTTGTCTGGCCTATCTTGCTTTTGTGCGGGACACCACTGCCGAGTCTCCGACGATTGATTCAGTGCCAGTTGTTGTAGAGCTTGCTGATGTATTTCCTTCAGATCTTGCGGGCATGCCTCTAGATCGTGATATTGATTTCTGCATTGACTTAGCTCCAGGCACCCAGCTTATATCTATTCCTCCGTACCGTATGGCTCTGAAAGAGTTGAAGGAGTTGAAGGAGTAGCTTGAGGAGTTGTTGGCTAAGGGGTTCATCAACCGAGTGTATCACCGTGGGGTGCTCCAGTTGAACAAGGTCACCATTAAGAACAAGTATCCTTTGTCACACATCGATTATTTGTTGGAAAAATTGCAGGGTGATAGGGTGTTTTCTAAGATTGATTTGAGATCGGCATACCATCAGTTGAAGATTCGGGCCTCAGATGTCCCGAAGACGTCTTTCCGTACGAGATATGGCCATTATGAGTTCCCGGTGATGTCTTTTGGCTTGACTAATGCCCCAGCAGCATTTATGGATTTGATGAACATGGTATTAAAGCCGTATATTGATTCCTTTGTCATTGATGACATTTTGATTTACTCACGTAGCTTGGGGGAGCACGAGCAGCATTTGAGAGTTGTGCTCCAAACTTTGCGAGAACACAAGCTATATGCTAAGTTCTCCAAGTGTGAGTTCTGGTTGGATTCCGTAGCATTCTTGGGGCATGTGGTATTCGGAGAGGGTATCAAGGTTGATCCTCAAAAGATAGAGGCAGTTCAGAGTTGGCCGCGTCCCACTTCAGCTACAGAGATCAGGAGCTTTTTGGGCTTAGCTGGCTATTATCGCCGATTTGTGGAGGGGTTATCTTCTATTGCAGCTCCATTGACTAGATTGACTCAGAAGAATTCCCAGTTTCGATGGTCTGACGAGTGTGAGGCGAGCTTTTAGAAGCTCAAGGCGGCATTGACTTCAGTGACAGTTCTGGTATTGCCTTCCGGTTCTGGGTTGTACACAGTATATTGTGATGCTTCACGCATAGGCTTGGAGTGTGTATTGATGCAGGAGGGGAGATTTATTGCTTATGCTTCGCGCCAGCTGAAGGTTCATGAGAAGAATTACCCAGTGCACGATTTGGAGTTGGCGGCGATTGTTCATGCTCTTAAGATTTGGAGGCACTACTTGTATGGGGTGTCCTGTGAGGTTTATACAGATCACCGTAGCTTGCAGCACTTGTTCAAGCAGAGAGATCTTAATCTGAGTCAGCGCAGATGGCTTGAGTTGTTGAAGGATTATGATACCACCATTCTTTATCATCCGAGCAAGGAAAATATGGTAGCAGATGCTTTGAGCAGGAAGGCGGAGAATATGGGTAGCTTGGCTTATATTTCAGTAGAGGGGAGACCTCTATCCTTGGACATTCAGTCCTTGGAAAATCGGCTGGTGAGATTAGACCATTCAGAGACTCGTCGAGTTTTAGCACATGTGGTTGCTCAGTCTTCGTTGTTGGGGGAGATTAAGGCCCGACAGTTCGATGATCCGTGCTTAGCAGAGCTTCGGGAGATAGTGGTACAGGGTGGTGCCAAGGAATTTGCTATTGGCGAGGATGGTGTTCTGAGACTTCAGGGCCGTTTATGTGTTCCTAATGTTGATGGCATGAGGGAGAGGATTCTAGAGGAGGCACACAGTTCTCGGTATTCTGTTCATCCTGGTGCTATGAAGATGTATCATGATTTGAAGAAGCATTACTGGTGGAGGCGGATGAAGAGGGACATTGTGGAGTATATGACTAGGTGTCTTAACTGCCAGCAGGTTAAGTATGAGCACCAGAGGCCAGGAGGCCTACTTCAGCAGATGCCCATTCTTGAGTGGAAGTGGGAGCGCATCACTATGGACTTCGTGGTTGGGTTGCCTCGGACTTTGCAGAAGGTTAACGCGGTTTGGGTCATTTTGGATAGATTGACCAAATCGGCGCATTTCATTCCAGTGTTTACTACTTATACTTCTGAGAGGTTGGCCCAGATCTTCATTCGGGAGATAGTCCGGTTGCACCTTGCATTTCTGGAGAGCATTGCATAGTGATATGGGCACCCAGATAGATCTCAGCACAGCATTCCACCCTCAGACTGATGGTCAATCAAAGTGCATAGTTCAGATACTGGAGGACATGCTCAAGGCATGAGTGATTGACTTCGGAGGTCAGTGGGACCAGTTCTTGCCTTTAGCCGAGTTTGCTTACAATAATAGTTATCAGTCCAACATCGAGATGGCTCCATTTGAGGTTTTGTATTATCGGTGATGTTGTTCCTCTATCGGGTGGTTTGAGCCTGGAGAGGCTAGGTTATATGGAACCGACTTGGTGAGGGATGCTTTGGAGAGGGTGAATTTGATTCAGGAGAGGCTCCGCACAGCACAGTCAAGATAGAAGAGTTACGCGGATCAGAGGGCGCGTGATGTATCATTTATGGAGGGAGACAAGGTTCTGTTGAAGGTCTCGCCGATGAAGGGTATTATGAGGTCTGCAAAGAAGGGCAAGCTGAGCCCGAGGTTTATAGGTCCCTTCGAGGTGTTGAGGCGAGTTGGGGAGGTTTCTTTTGAGCTAGCCTTACCTCCCAGTTTATCAGGAGTTCATTCGGTCTTTCATGTATCCATGCTCCGGAGGTACCACGCCGACTTCTCTCACATGGTTGATTTCAACACTATTCAGTTGGATGAGAGGTTGGGCTACGAGGAGGATGCAGTTGCTATTATTAATATATAGGATCGACAGTTGAGGTCCAAGTGAGTTTCTACATTAAAGGTCCGTTGGAGGGGCCAATGAGTCAAGGAAGTGATCTGGGAGTCCGAGGAGGACATGCAGAGCAGATATCCGCTTATTCATCACTTCATGCATGATTCTAGACCCGTTCGAGGACGAACGTTTGTTTAAGAGGTGGAGAATGTAATGACCCGACCGGTCGTTTTGTGATATCGAACCCCGTTCCCCTAAATGAAACTTCCCATAGGGGCTTATTGTGATTTATGACTTGCGGGGGCGGGTGGTCCGGGTTTCGGAAGTGTTTAGAGCGATATTGGAACACTTGGTTCCTTAGGGTTGGCCTTTAAGGCCAAAGTTTGACTTCGGTCAACATTTTGAGTAAACGACCTCGGAATCGAGTTTCGACGGTTCCGGTAGCTTCGTATGATGATTTCAGACTTGGTCTTATGTTCGAAATGAGTTTCAGATGACCCGAGAGCGTTTCGGCGCCCAATATTGAAATAAGAGTTCCTTAAGTTCATATTGTAGTTTAGGACGTATTTTTGTGTTATCGAGGTCCGAACAGAATTCCGAGACTGTGAATAGTTCCGTTATGTCATATATGACTTGCCTGCAAAATTTGGTGTCATCCAGAGTAGTATAGGTTGGTTCGGCGTATTGTTAGCGAATTCAAGAAAACTTAAAGTTCCTAAGTTTGGTTCTAGGGGTTTTGAGGTGTGATTTTGAGATTTAGCGTTGTTTCTGATGTTCCGAAGGCTCTAGCGAATCCGTATTATGATTTGGGACTTGTTGGTATATTTGGACGGGGGCTCACGTTGACCTAGGTGCCTCTCGGGCACCAAACGAGGCCAAAAGCCAGCTGAAGCAGTTGCTGGTGCACCTGATCTGGTGTGGCCACAGGTGCAAGACCGCTCCTGCGGTCCAGGCCTCGCAGGTGTGATCCCCCAGGTGGGTTGCCCAGTTCTCGCAGGTGCGGGCTCCTTCCCGCTGGAGCGGAGCCGGAGATGCGGACTCCAGCTCGCAGGTGCGGAAACCCCTGTAGGCAGTAAGGTCTTTAAGTGCGGTATTATCCTATTTTCACTCCATTTTCTTCCACCATAGACTATTTTTGAAGCTTGGAAAGGATCCCCACGACCCAGCCACTGATAGGTAAGTAAATTTTGGAACCGGGTTGTTTAAAGCTACCCTTTCTTGAAGAAAGAGAACCTGGGCCCAGGTCTGTGTGTATTTTAACATGATTCTCAATACGCCATCTAAACTAGGAAAATCAGCAAGGAAAGGTGGGACAAAGAAATCTCTACTTCGGGTAGCTGGGTGCATCAATCTATTCTACCCTAAAGTTAGTTAATGCATGAATTCCTAGTTGAATTTAACTACCTAATTAGTGGAAAATTAAGGAATTGGGTAGTAACCTAGGGCTCTCGAGAATTTAGAGAATTACCCGTGAATTGGCTATGAAATAATACAAAAATCATATATTAATTATCCTTAGGTTATGGGTGAGTGTTTCCTTCGAGAATTTTTGAAATTCGAGCATGCGGGCCCGGGGTTGGATTTTGGGATATCTTCAAGAATGATGAATTTGACTAAATAATAGGAGAATTCCATGCTTTGAGTATAATTTGATATATTTACGTAACGTTTGGTTAGATTCGAGTCCTTTGGGTGACGTGTTCGGAGTTTCGGGCGCATTCTTGACCCGGGGAGTAGGTGCGACGCGAGGTGAGTCTCCTTTCTAAACTCGTAACAAGGAATTGTCCCCCTAGGTGTTTTAAATGTTATGTGTGATATTTGTGGGGGCTACGTACGTAAAAAGTGATGAGAGTCCGTACGTAGCGGCTATTATTATTATGTCCGGGTAGCTAGGCCCACATCATGCCTTGTGTTTTCCTTGAAATGAACTATATGCTTAATGAATTAAATGTTACATGCGGCTTATTTCCATGAGATCATGGAATTTAAGAAATTTTAAGAAATTTTTCAGTGAAAAGTAATTTAAAAAGGAATATAGTGTGTATATGACCGCTTCGCAATTTACATTTCGCGAGCGGAGTGTGATTTTCCCCACTCTCATGGGAGGGGGCCGTACCCCACGGCGGAATGAAAGATGCACTTATGGTACGGGCAGTTCGATCCTAAGTAGTGCATAGGTATGATTACTTTACGCAAAAGATGCACTTATAGTTCGGGTCGTTTGATCCTCGACAGTGCATAGACGTGACTAGATTATGGCAAGGTTCACTTATGGTTTGGGCCGTTCGACCCTCAACAGTGCACAAATATGATTATCCTATTGCTCAGGACGATTGTCCTTATCTTGTATGCGCATGATTTATTGTTATTTAATTCATGGATATTGATTTGACAGATATTTGGGGGAAGATGAAGTAGTAATTGTTCATTTACTTGCAGTGTTTACTTGGATTTCAGTGTCTTATATATTTGATGCTTCACTACCCTTACATGCCTACCGTTTTCATCATATTCTGTTAAATTATATTGTTAGACCTTAGTGAGTGTCAAGTCGACCTCCCGTCACTACTTCTTCGAGGTTAGGCAGGATACTCACTGGGTACATATATATTTATATACTCATGCTACGCTTCTACACTTAATTATATAGGTTCTGCGGCTGGTACATCTGGTTGTCAGACCGGAGCTTGATTCTGATTATAGACGGACCTGACTTCACGGTGAGTTGTTTTCTCCTGGCGATCTCCGACAGCACCATGGAGTTTCTTTTGCTTATTTTTCGTCTATTTCTTTCAGATAGTGGGACTGTATATTATATCTTTTGTATATTCTGTTAGTATGCCCGTAAGACTTGTGACACTAGTTCCTGGCACATGTGGTAGTTATTATGGATTACGGGTCTGTATATATATTGGCTCACGCCTCCTCATGACCTCTTTTGATTAAAACTGGCTAATTATCCTTGTCGATTTATGTTATAAGCTTTAAAAACTGAGTATATGTTGAAATGTTTAATCAAATTGGAAAGAACCATTAGTAAATTGAGTGTTGGCTTGCCTGACCCCGCTGTTGGGCGCCATCATGACCTAAGTTAGGATTTTGGGTCGTGACAGTATTTTTTTGAGACCCATGAACAGAAGATATAATAATAATTCATATGGGGAATCAAGAATATAGACACCCCTCGTATTTCTATGAATAGAGTCATTTATGAAAGTTTCATATTTTGCTCATTTCATTTATATTATTTGGATCATGCCAAACAAAAAAAGGGATAGCCTTAACATACCAGATTCATTTCTCTTGACAATCTCTCTAACACACGTTAATTGCGACGAAACACGTAACGACGGGATCGGAATAGGAGACAATCTGTATGATATTCTTGGGAAAGATTGCACTGTACTTCCTTATAATTTCCAAATCTTATGTTATGATATATAAATCTCACATTCTTAAGAAAGCATACGTGATTCTTTCCTAAGAATGGATATGTGACTATATAACCTCATGTTTCTTAAGAAAAGATATGTTAAGAATGAATATCTTACTCTTTCTTAAGAGTGGATATATGTGACTCACTTTCTTTTTAAGAATGCAAAATCCCATATCTATAATTTTGCCACATAATGTAAGGTCTTAAGAGTCTCAATTTCATGGGGTGGCTTACTGCCACGTGGGGAGGGTTAAATCTTATGAAACTTTTTAATTAATCACCCAATAATTCCTTAATTAACTAGGCAATCTCCCATTACCCAATAATTAATCAATTACCCACATAATTAAGAATTACCTCAACTTACTTAAAATACTACTCACTTTCAACATACCTTACTCTCATGGTCATGTAGTACCTTGTATGACACTAGTCCATAAATACCGAGTATTATAGCTCGGACCGTATTTTATCCCAAATTGACAATCTTCAATGAAACCCATTTTCTTTGATTTGTTTACCCTTTAACCTCCATGGCACTTTACTTATCGTATGTTATAAGTAGCATAAATGCTTATAACCTATAAAATAATCCCATTCCCGAACTTACGTCGATTAACTTACGACGAAACCGTAACGTACAAAAACGTGGAATGTAACATCTCATTCCCGAGCTTACATAAATTTACTTATGGCGTAGTTCCATGTACAAAAACATGGGGTGTAACATTATCCCCCCCTTTGGAACATTCGTCCTCGAATGTTGATTGATGCACTTATCCTTCTCATAACCCAAAGCTCTTGCATATACTTCAATACTTATCTTGCCATTTAGGCAAATGTTCTTTGAATAAGTCCAAAGGCCAGGGCATTCCCCCCTTTAGGACTCTTTCTTATACCATGACTTATGGTCGGAATCTTTCCAATCTCATAATTATTGTTACCTTCTATCATGCAGCCTGTACGACTTCGACCTTGTAAGTACGCCTATGCGACTTTTCTCCCGTTTTTCCTCTAGCTTTTGGCCAATCTCTAGGCTTCACTTTTTAAACATATACAGATCTTGACAAGATGTCCCCCTAGGCATCTATAGGTATACTTGAAGTCTTTTTCTCGGTGCTTTTTTTTTTTTAACTTACGAATATTGCTATATCTTATTTCATCGATCCTTTTATCCATCCATATGACTTTACTGCATCAATGTAGGTCTTACTATACCATAACTCTTACTTCAATTTCTTGTTGCTGATGTTTGCTACCAAGTTCCAGCTTACTCTCGTTGCTTATCCTATATGTATAAATCTGAGTCCTTTAATGCTTTTTCATCACTGTTCATCTTAAGAATGATGGTCTAATCTCATCTCATACTTGTAACCTTTATCCATCCAATATTGATTCACCTTAATATCGATAACTTGACCTCTTATGTAACACTGTCACTAGGGCTCACGTCTTATCAGAAAACATCTGAAATGATTAGACTTATCCACTTGGAGCGATACCAAGCTTTCATAATTGTATATCATAGCATCCTAATGTGATTTGCCGTAAGTGGGTATTTTAATCCAGTACAATTCATGAAATCCTTCCTTTTCTTCTTCAATTCATTACTCAATCGAAGGCCCAAACGTCATCCTTTAACTGTCACACTCACACCCTCATTCTATTACCAGGGAAGCATTCCATCTATTCTAAATGCTACTACTCTTATACTCCTTTGAGTTCATTCGGCTATACTGAGCTTTCGACAACTTAGAGAAATCGTCAGCTCTCTTGTTTTCGTGGGTTTAACCTTGAGGAATTATCGATTCTTGTCACCTTCTTACTCGCCCTTTCTCATCCTTACTCCTGTCATAAAACCTCGTCGATTTACTATACTTTAGCTTGCGACCTCTACATATCTATTTATACTATTCACAACCTTCCTTCAAATTGCTTGCACCATAGATTCCCTTATGTTATTCTAGAACATCAAGAGAGACATCACATCATCTCTAATCTTCTTTACTCTCTTGGATAGATCTCCCAGTACCTAGAAACCATAGGCTGGAAGATATGCCACTGATGATTCTGCTATCATTCCTTGATACTCGCGCTTCTAGCCTTCTATCCGAAGTATGGACTAGTCTCAACCTTCTGCTTTTGAGTATCTCATATGTTGTTCACCTTTACCTTACTTACATTAAAGCCTCACATCACATCTTCTACCTCTTTCATGACCTCCCCTCCACATAGGTATTGTAACGACCCGGTTGATCGTTTTTAGAGTTAGCACCCCGATCCCCTAATAACTGCTTCTCCCATGTCTATTTGTGTTATTGGAAATTGTCGGAGCGTTGAGTGGTGAAATTCAGAGTGATTTTGGACACATAGTCCTTTGATGTGAATTTTAGCTCTAGAAATTGAACTGTAGCTAGAACTGTGTGAAGATGAATTCGGAATAGAATTCTATCGACTTCGTCAGCTCCGTTGAGTGATTTCGGGCTTAGGAGCGAGTTCGGAATGTGTTTTCGAGGCCGGTTGTAGATTTAGGCTTGAATTGGCGAAAGTTAGAATTTCGGTGATTTCGGCCGATAGGTGAAAATTTGATATCGGACTCGAAATGGAATCCCGAAAGCGACAGCAGGTCCATAATGCTATTTGTGACTTGTGTGCAAAATTTGAGGTCATTCGGACGAGTTTAGATTTGATTCAGCATTGGATGTGGATTTTAGTAATTTCATAAGTTCTTAGGCTTGAATGTAAAGACCCGTAAAGTTTCATGGCTAAAACTAATGCCCAAATAGGTCCCTGTATTGTTATAGCTGTAGAAATCCTTAAAACAGACCCCTTTTGAGTAAAAAGTACCCCGGGACTTAAAAGATAAAATTTTTCAGATTTGCGCAGGTCTGCAGTCCACTATGCGATCGCAGATCAGGTATGCGGATCGCATAGTGGTCGCATACCTAGGCAATTTGTTCTCTATTTTGAGGACAGCTATGCAGCCCAGAATGCAATCGCATTTCACGAATGCGGGCCGCATAGTTGTCGCATCCTTGCACCTTGAATTTTGCGGAGGGAGTTATGCGACACACTATGCGATTGCATAACAGGTATGCGGATTGCATAGGGGTCGCATACCTGGGCAATCTACTTTTCTTTTTGGCCCATTTGAGGGCCAATTATGCGACAGGAATGCGGACCGCATAGTAGGAATGCGATCACATTCCTGACCGCATTTCTGCTTCGGGACTGTTAAATTTCTAATTTTATACCTGACCCCCAGTTCATTAAAACATATACCCCTTTAATTTTAAGCTCATTTTCTGATAAATTAGAGAGAGGAGAGAGTTCCAACTTCATCAAATTTGTTCCTCCATCACTACTCAGGCCTGGAATTGATCAAGTAGAACACTATTTTCTTCACTACAAGAGGTATGCTTCCACCCTATCAACCTTAATTTCCAGATTTTTGTTAAAATGAAACATGGTTAGGTGAGTTCATGAAGATGGAGGTAGGAGTCTTGCATGCATGTAACCTACTAGTCATTATCTAGTAAAAGGAAATGGGTTAGAGTAATCTTTCACTAAAAAAAGGCCATTTAATCGAAAGGAACACCTAGTGTTGGATAGAATGCTCAAGTGAGTTCAAGACATGATCATTATTCCTACTTCTAAGTTCAATTATGCCACATTATGAACTAGATTGAAGGTGCTAGAAGGTTCCACAAATTGTGGTATAAAATTAAAGGGGAATACCGAATCAAGGTATGTATGGCTAACTTTAATCTTTGTAGAGTTACCTTGTTGGTGTCCGGGTACACGGTATGAAGTTCTTGCTTGAGCATATGTGAATTGGTTGTCCTGCTGTGTCGAGTTGTATGAATTTATTCTCTGATTTTCTTAAGTCAATTACCATGCTAATTGAGATTATGAAGGGTCACTCTTTGTGCTTATCCTACCATGTAAAGCTCGTTAAATTTTGAATACATCAGTATGAGAGGATGTGCGGAAAAATGAAAGAAACGATAATGAAATAAAGTGTTGAATGTATCCAATTGCTAAATTTTGTGTAGTAAATAATGAAAGTGAATATGGGCTGATTTTATTGAGTTAAATGATTGCGGCAACACCATATATGAATTGATGATTGGTAAGGATCATTGTGCCTTGATTTCACATAGTTATTGGTTGATATGAACTTATGTTCTTCATGATAAAGGTCATTGTGATATAATTGTTGGTGATTATTGTTATGAAATGGGAACATACGGTGGGATCGAGTTGCGCGCCGCAACGCAAAGTAATAAGGGTGGATAGGCAATAAGGGTGAGATGAGAATCTATGCTGGGATTAGGTTGCGCGCCGCAACATGACGTAACAAGGGTGGAGAGGTAATAAGGGTGAGATGAGAATGTATGGCGGGATCGGGTTGCTGTAAAGACCCATAAGATTTCTACATCAAAAATAATGCCCGAGTAGGTCCCTGTGCTATTACAACTGTAGAAATTCTTCAAACGGTCGTATTTTGAGTAAAATGTATCCCAAAACTTGAAAGATTAAATTTTCCAGAAATTGCGCGTTATGCAACGCCCTATGCGATCGCATAATAGGTACGCGGACCGCATAGTGGTCGCATACTTGGACAGTTTGTTGTCCATATTGAGGACATCTATGCGGCCTAGAATGCGATCACATTTCGCGAATGCGGGCCGCATAGTTGTCGCATTTTTTACGCATGGTTTTTGCGAGGGAGGTCATGTGACGCACTATGCGATCGCATAACAGGTATGTAGACCGCATAGTGGTCGCATAACTGGCAGTCCAGTCTCCTTTTGGCCCATTTTGAGGGCCATTTATGCGACAGGAATGCGGACCGCATAGCAGGAATGCGATCACATTCCTGACTGCATCTCTGTGATGGGGCTCCTATGTTCTAAATTTAAAACCCGACCCTTGTTTTGTAAAACAACTCTCCCTTCATTTTTAACGATCTTCTGATCAAAAATAGAGAGAGAAGAAGAGAGTTCTTGAGAGAGAAGGTTTCAACATCATCCAATTTGATTTTCCAAAGTCACTCAGGCCCGGAACTTATCGAGTTATTGTCATCTTCTTCACTTAAAGAGGTAAGTCTTCACCCTTTTTCCCCAATTTCTCAGATTTTTTATGTAAGAAGAAAACACAAATAGGTTGGTTCTTGAAAATAAAAAGTGAAACCTTGCATGCATGTGAATAATCTTCCATACTCTAGCAAAGGGAAGTAAGCTAGAGAAATCTTTCACTAAAAAATGGTAGTTAATCTAAAGGACCACATAGTAGTTGATAAAATGCCCAAATTAGTTCAAGGTTCCTAACTCTAAGTTTGAATGTGTCACATTGTAAATTAGATTGAGGGCGTTATAAGGTCCGGTGATTTTGGATAGAAATTATAGAGAAATTTCAACTCAAGGTATGTATGGCTATCTCTAATCCTCATAGGATAAACCCATGGTGCTCACTTTCCCGGTATGATTCTCTTGTCGGATATCTATGGAATTTATGTGTTCTATGTGCCTAATTGAAGAATCTTTGCTTCTATCTCATTCTATGCTAATACCATATCGTTGGGCTACTTGAGTATATGAGTCGTGATCATTTTATTCCTTATTGTACTATGTGTGTGATCCTTGTATATGATGGGTGCGGTACATATGAAAGACTAGAATGGTACAAAATATGATTCAAAAGTTGTTATGATATTAAATGTGGGTAAAGAGATGGTAATGATGTGAAATGCGAAACATGAGGTTGAATTGTTGTGAAACATGAATTAATGGAAGGGGTGGTTATGGAATATGGATTAAAGGAAGAACCGTTGTGAAAGGTGAATCAAATGATTCTAATGATATGAAAGACGAATCAAAGAAAAATATGTGTTGGTGATCAAAAAGGTTAAAATTGATGTAAGTGATCAAAAGCACCAATAATTGTACCAAGAGAATGTCCTATAGGTGAGAAGGCCTATCCGGTCTAGCTGGAATCAGACTTCATGTCGTACACATGGATTACTGGATATTGTGATATGATTATGATTCATGATGATTATTGTCCTCACTGTTTACAGTTGAGATGGCCTAGCCGATCGGGCAGAGATCGGACTCCGTGTGTTGTGCACAAGCTAAGTTGTTAGCCTAGCTGATTAGGGCAGAGATCGGACTCCGTGAGAACAAGCCATAGTGGTTATATGTGATGTGATTGAAATTCGGACATCACCTAGGATGGCTTAGCCGATCGGGCAGAGATCGGACTCCGTGTGACAACAACACGGTGGATCAGTAATAATAATAACAAGATAAACTTAAAAGTACATTAACCAAAAGATGGCAAAACGGGATGAGGGTTGTGGTAACTCTTGTTTGTGTTTTTCCTTGCCTCGGTGTATTGTTATCTGATGCCTCTATTTGTGTTGACTGTTAATGTTTATCCTATATAGAGTAGGTTTGTTCATACATACTAGTGATATTCAATGGTACTAATGTCCCTTTTGCCGGGGGGCGCTACATCTTTTAAATGGATGTAGGTGGTTCTGTAGCAGGTAGCATTGATCGCCGTTAGTGGTGCCTTTCCCTCCATCTCTTCAGCAGGCTTGGTGAGCCTCACTTCCTCTTGGGGCTGTTTGTAAATCATGTTGACTTATTTTTTTTATGTCATCCCTTTACAGGTATAGCCGGGGCCTTGTTACCGGCACGTCTATGTATTATTCTCCGTACTCTTAGAGGCTCCGTAGACACTATGTGGGTTGTAAACATATTTTGGGTAGTTGTTGTACTTGTAACCGTGGTCCCGTATCAGGAATGTTGTAGTTAGTATGTATGTTTTGGTAATATATAATGTTGACAATGTTAAAAGAAGAAATGGATTTATGTGGTAACCGCATGCTTGATTCTATTTTGCGGTTTCACTTATAAATGTACATTATGAACACAGGGAAATGCGTCGGGTAGGAAAGGCAAATCTAGGTTTGCTTGACCGGGTTTATCCGATTGGGCGCCGGTCTCGTCCCTCGGTTTTTGGGCGTGACAAACTTGGTATCAGAGCCTAAGGTTTTAAAAATGTCCTAGGATGTCTCGGAGCCGTGTCTATTAGAGCCCTTCTTATCGGTGTGTTGTCGACCACATCTATAATTAGGGGGATTCATGGACATTTAGGAAAGTACCCTTTTATTTGTATTCTATATCGTGCGATGTGGTGTAAGATGAGATTGTTTATCCCTAACTCGTGCATTGTTCTAATTTTCAGTAAATGGCACCCAAGAAGAGAGCTCGACTCGGCCTAGAGGCCAATGCCACCGCAGGAGTGGCCGTTAATTCTTTATCTGGTGGTGCGGGCGAGAACGATTCCGCGACCCTAATACTTCCTTACTCTTCCATCCCAGGCCAGAATATTCCTATTCCTGCTCCAGCGGAGGGTGCTACAGTCCCTCCCGCTAATGTTCCTGATCCTTTTTCTGTCCTAGCTTCTGGTTCCGGTATTTCTGATGGGGACCTCAGGGGAACTATTCAAATGTTGATTCAGCTAGTGTCCTCCCAGGCCCAAAGATCACATGTTGCCCTTGCATCCTCCAACGAGCAAGGGGATTCTTCAGGTTCCAGGGTCAACCAGTTTCTACGGTTAGCCCCTCCAGAGTTCACATGCACCGACTCGGAGGCCGACCCTCAAGATTTTATAGATGAGATGTACAAGAACCTTTGGGTTATGAAGGCTGCAGAGACAGAGGGGGTTGAGTTAGCTTCCTATCATTTGAGGGGAGCAGCGTATACGTGGTTTGAGATGTGGGAGGATTCCCGTGGGGAAGGGAGCCCTCCGGTGAGGTGGGATGAGTTTGTAGGTGCTTTCATGGACCATTTCTTTCCTGGCGAGACCATGGAAGCCCGCTCTACGGAATTTGAGGTCCTCAAGCAGGGAAACAAGAGTGTGTGGGATTATCATATGGAGTTCGTGCGCTTGTCCAAGTATGTTGTCCACATGATGCCGACTATGGAGGCCAGAGTTCGCCAGTTTGTTTAGGGCCTTGCTCCCTTGGATATTAATGAAGCTGCTACAGCTGCTCTGCATTCAGATATGAACTATAGGAATATTGTGGGATTTGCGCAGGCTACGAAGGCTCGAAAATTGAAGATAAGGATGGAGAAAGATAGTATTAGTAGAACCTGGTCGGCGGGCAGCCATGGGGGTTCTTTTGGAGGAGGGAGACAAGTCCCCGGGAGAGGTCACCAGGACCATCCCAGTCATCAGCTAGTGCCCCGTCACCAGGGCGTCACTATCATCATTAGCAAGGAGGTCATTTTGGGGCCAGTTCTAGTAGTAAGGGATTCAATCAGCTAGGTCGTTCAGGTGGGAGATTCCAGCCGCAGCAGAGGGGCCCATTCCCCATGTGCGAGTGGTTTCATACCGGGCCCTGTTATCTAGATCGGCCACTATACTATGGTTGTGGGGTGAGGAGTCATATTCATAGGGACTTCCTTTCATCCAGCCAGGGTGCAGGATGGGGTGCCGCCCAACCATCTAGTTCTTCAGGAGCTACATCTTTAGCACGCCCACCAGCCCAAGGCCCTTCAACACCAGCAGGGCGTGGTGCAGCCAGGGGTGGTGCCCGAGGTCGGGGAGGACCCAGTCGGTTCTATGCTTTGAGTGGTCGCCAGAGTGCGGAGGCTTCTCCAGATGTTGTCACGGGTAATTCTGACTACTCAAACACATGATATTTATGATCTTATTGATCCCGGGTCTTCTTTTTCATATGTTACTCCCTTTATTGCTTCATGCTTTGTGGTAGAACCCGAACAGCTTCATGAGCCGTTCTCCGTGTCGACTCCGGTTGGTGATTCTATCACGGTCGTGCGAGTCTATAGGAATTGTGTTTTCATGATGTGTGGTCGGGATACCACGGCCTATCTTATTGAGCTAGGAATGGTGGATTTTGATGTGCTTATGGGGATGGATTAGCTCTACTCGTGCTTTTCTAAACTTGACTGCCGAGCCAGAATTATGAGGCTCGAGCTTCCTGAGGAACCAGTTATTGAATGGAAGGGGAATAATGTTGTGCCAAGAAGCAGGTTTATTTGCTACCTTAAGGCCTCGAAGATGATCAGGAAGGGGTGTATCTACCACTTGGTCCAGGTTGCGGACACCACTTCAGAGGTTCCTGCTCCCAAATCCGTGCCTGTTGTGAATGAGTTTCTTGAGGTTTTTCCGGATGAGCTTCCTGGGATTCCACATAATGGAGAGATTGATTTCGGGATTGATGTATTTCCAGATGCACAACCAATATCTATTCCACCCTACCGAATGGCGCCAGCAGAATTGAGAGAGCTAAAAGATAAATTGAAGGATCTATTAGAAAAGGGTTTCGTTAGGCCTAGTGTGTCGCCTTGGGGCGCACCGGTTCTATTTGTCACAAAGAAGGATGGATCTCTTTGGATGTGTATTGGTTATCGGCAGCTCAACAAGTGACCATCAAGAATAAATACCCACTACCTTGGATAGATGATTTATTCGATCAATTGCAAGGTGCTAGGTTCTTCTCAAAGATTGATTTACGGTCCGGGTATCACCAGTTAAAAATCAGAGAGCAAGATATTCCTAAGAGCGCCTTCAGGACTCGTTATGGGCACTTTGAATTCTTGGTAATGTCTTTTGGGCTAACAAACACCCCAACAGCTTTTATGGATGTTATGAATCGGGTTTTCAAACTATTTCTTGACTCCTTTGTGATTGTCTTCATTGACGATATCCTTGTTTATTCGTGAAGTCAGGAAGATCACGCTAATCACTTTAGGGCAGTTCTGTGGACTCTTCATCAGCACTAATTGTATGCAAAGTTTTCAAAATGTGAGTTTTCGCTAGAACCAGTCACCTTTTTGGGCCATGTTGTTTCTAGGAAAGGTATTCGGGTTGATCGCCAAAAGATTGCAGCGGTAAAGGATTGTCCTAGACCAACGACCCCGATAGAGATTCGCAGTTTCTTGGGTTTGGCTGGATATTATCAGAGGTTTGTGGAGGGATTCTCTACCCTCGCCTCCCCATTGACTAAGCTGACGTAGAAAGCGGTTAAGTTCCAATGGTCCGATGCTTGTGAAAAGAGTTTCCTGGAATTGAAATTGAAATTGACTTCGGCACCAGTGTTGACCTTGCCAGAAGGTTCGGAGGGATTTGTAGTTTATTGTGATGCTTCAAGTGTTGGTTTGGGGTGTGTGTTGATGCAATGTGGTAAAGTTATAGCGTATGCTTCAAGGCAGCTCAAGAATCACGAGAAGAATTATCCGACGCATGATTTAGAGCTCGCGGCGGTTGTGTTTGCATTAAAAATTTTGCGGCATTATCGTTATGGGATCCATGTGCACGCGTTCACAGACCACAAGAGTCTTCAGTATTTATTCAAGCAGAAGGAGTTAAACCTAAGGCAGCGGAGGTGGTTAGAATTGCTCAAGGACTATGATATAAATATTTTGTACCATCCAGGGAAGGCGAATGTGGTAGCCGACGCTCTTAGTCGGAAATCCATGGGTAGCTTGGCACATTTGGAAGCCAGTCAGAGGCTTTTGGCTCGGGAAGTTTATAAGTTGGCCAGTCAGGGGGTCTGTCTTTCGACCTCAGGCGAAGGGGATACCGTGGTGCGTAATGGAGCAGAATCTTCGCTTGTAGCAGAAGTCAAGGGAGAGCAATTCAGGGATCCGGCTTTGGTACAATTGAGGGAAGCAATTTTGAATCACAAGACTTAACCATTCTCACTCGGCAACAATGACGGTGTCCTGCGTGTCAAGAGAGGTTATGTGTTCCAGATGTGTATGATCTCCGAGAAAGGGTAATGGCAGAGGCTTATAATTCCAGGTATTCCGTACACCCAGGTTCTACGAAAATGTATCACGATCTCAAGGAAATTTATTGGTGGAATATGAAGAGGGGTGTGGCGGACTTTGTGGCTAAATTTTCAACTTGTCAGCAAGTGAAGGTCGAGCATCAGAGGCCCGGTGGATTGACGCAGCTTATGGAAATACCGATGTGGAAATGGGAGATGATCAATATGGACTTTGTGGTAGGGTAGTTTACCCCGCACTCAGCGAAAGTTCGACTCGATTTGGGTGATAGTGGATCGACTCACGAAATCAGCTCACTTCTTGCCAGTCAAGTCCACCGATACTGCAGAACAGTATGCTCAGTTGTATATCAAAGAAATAGTCAGGCTCTATGGCACTCCAGTATCTATTATCTCAGATCGAGGGGCCCAGTTCACAGCTAACTTTTGGAGAAAATTTTAGCAAGGTTTGGGTACTCAGGTAAATCTCAGCACAACATTCAATCCACAAACTGGATGGGCAGGCAGAGCGGACCATTCAGACACTTGAAGACATGTTACGGGCTTGTGTATTAGATTTCAAGGGTAGATGGAATGATCACTTGCCACTTATAGAATTTTCTCATAATAACAGTTCCATGCTAGTGTTCAGATCGCCCTGTTTGAGGCATTGTACGGAAAGAGATGTAGATCTCCGATCGGATCGTTTGAGGTTGTTGAGGCAGAATTGTTAGGACCAGACCTTGTGCACCAAGCTATGAGAAAAGTTAGAGTCATTAAGGAGAGGATGAAAACTGCTCAGGGTCGTCAGAAATCCTATGCAGACCTTCGTCGTAGATGTCACGCCCCAAAACCGAGGGACGAGACCGGCACCTAACCGGGTGAACCCGGTCAAGAGGACCTGGATTGCCTTTCCTACCCAACGCGTTTCCCCTGTATATACAATGAACCATATTCCATATGAAATAACAACTTAGGATTTAAGAGTGGATTTACAAACTTAAGTTCATTTCTCTTTTAGCATTTCAACAATTTGCTTCCCAAAGAATACACAATACATACATAACTTTCCAATACGGAACACGATTTCCGAATACGTACAGTGACTACCCAAAATACATATATACACCCACATCATGTCTACAGAGCCTCTACGAATACTAGGAATTTATACAATACTTTGCCGGCAACAAGGCCACGACTATACCTTATAATACATAATAGACTCAAAAGAGATGGCATGAATTACACACGGCCCCAGGAGTAAGTGGGCTCACCAGTGCTTGCTGAAAGATGAGGAGGAGGCACCACTAACGGCGAACTAAGCTACCTACTATGGACCCACCTACATCCATATAACAGATGTAGTGCCCCCGGAAAAAGGGACGTTGGTACTGTAAAAATTACTAGCATGTATGAGCAAGCTTTACTCAAAGTGAAATCAAGAGATGCACAGATAAAAAGTAGTTAAAGGAACCAACACGAAGTGCACAATGATATAGCAACAAGTACAATTGAGAGCCTTACAGATTCTAATTTCAACACAATCACATATCAAATTTATCACATTCTATTGCGGCGTGCAACCCGATCCCACCATACATTTCTTGTTGCCGCGTGCAACTCGATCCCACCTTAAATTTTACACTCCACCCTAATTACTTCGTGTTGCAGCGTGCAACCCGATCATACCATACAATATTACACTTCACCCTTATTACCTCTCCACCCTTATTACTTTGTGTTGGGGCGTGCAACCCGATCCCACCAGACCATCACATTTCATAGCAAACAATAACAGCCCATAATTCAATCACAGGGTTTCATATCATCAAGAGTACAATTTCATAATACCCAAACAATCATGTGTTCATAGTATTCTTTATCATCTATTAATTCAACCACAAAGGTATTCATCAACAGGAATATAAATTCATTACAACCAACAATACATATGAAGTTAAGTCACAATAAACCTTGCCGACAATGAGTCATATATGATATTCCATGGTCATTTAGTTCAATTAGATCAGTTCACAATTCCCCTTCATAACTTGTTGCATAGCCCTTATCACTTGGATACATTTACACATTTGGGTTTGTCATCATTCTTTCATACCAACATACTCAAGCATTTAACGAACCTTGCACATGTTAAAGTAATCACATAGAAGTCACCTTTCACAATCTCAATTATCACGATAATCGACTAAGACAAATCAGAGAATGCAATCTCACACCTCAAAAAAACCGGGAAATCAATTCACATATACTCAGCAAGAAACTCATCCCGAATGTTTGGACACCAACAAGGTGATTCTACGAAGATTAAAGTTAGCCATACATACCTCGAGTCGTCCCCGTTCTAATTTCTATCGCTTACTCACCGGACCGTCTAGCACCGTAAATCTATTCCACAATGTGACATATTTCACTTAGAATTAGGAATCTTGTACTTAATTGAGACTTTTTATCAAATTTATGTGACCCCTTTAGACTACTAACCCCCTTTTGAGAACAATTACCCATACTTGTTCTTTCCTTTACTAGATTATGGGATTTAATAAACATGCATGCAAGATTTTACTTTTTATTTTGAAGACCCAACCTATGTGTGTTTTATTCTTACATAAAATCCGGGAAATTGGGGAAATAGTGTGAAGACTTACCTCTTTGAGTGAAGAAGATGACAATAACTTGATAATTTCCGGGCTTGAGTGATTTTGGAACACCAATTTGGATGATGGTAAAACCTTCTCTCTCAAGTCTCTTCTTCTCTCTCTATTTTTTGTTAGAAATTCGTTCAAAATGGAGGGAAGGGGTGTTATATAAATCAGGGGTTCGAGTTTAAGATTTAGAAAACAGGAGCCCCGACACAAAGATGCGGTCAGGAATGCGATCCCTGCTACGCGGTCCGCATTCCTGTCGCATAGTTGGCCTTCAACTAGGCCAAAATGGGAACCACACTGACCAGGTATGTGACCACTATGCGGTTCGTATACCTGTTATGCAATCACATATTGCGACGCATAACCTCCCTCGCAAAAACCATGGGGAAAGAATGCGACAACTATGCGGTCCGCATACCCAAAATGCGATCGCTTTCGGGGCCGCATAGTTGTCCTCCCTTTGGGCAGTAGACTGTCCAGGTATGCGACCACTATGCGGTCCGCATACCTGTTATGCGATCACATAACGTGCAGTTTCTGGAAAATTTAATTTTTCAAGTTCTAGGATACTTTTTACTCAAAATAGGGTCGTTTTAAGAATTTCTATAGTTATAACAGCAGAGGGACCTATTCGGGCATTATTTTAGACATCGAAATTTTACAGGTCTTTACATCCTCCCCCACTTAAAATCATTCGTCCTCTAATGAGGATCGAGAATTCATTTGATTTTGAAAACACAATATACCAACCCCTAATTTTGTTTCTAACTCCGATATTTTCTGAAAATTTCGCCAGAGTTTCCTCTGTAATTACGCCTATCTACCCGCCAGAGAGCCCCCGAAACATATTTTTCTCAACCAATTCCACACATAACTAGTTATTTCGTGGCCTTGCATATAATTTGTTCACCTCGACAAGTCCCATATAATTCAGTTACTTCAACATGCCATATGCACTTCAATTAATCATTACCAATCTACTCTTAGATTAACCATTACTAATCTACCCTTCAATTAATCATCTAACCATTACATGAGTTTCACATAATTTCATTTACTTCAAGTGGTTGCACATTACTCAGACAATCATAACGTACACAATTATGGCATAACTTCAGAAGTTACAATAGTAGAGCAATTCGGGGAAAATGGGGTGCTTTTTCACAAAACTGAACATAACATATGATTTGCTTAGAGATGACAGTTTCCACGATCACTACTAGACTTATTCAAACAAATGGGGATATTTTTATTTCATTTCATTTTCCGCTTCCCACGTGGCTTCATCAACGTACTGACTTTGCCACAACATGTTAACTGAAGCAATTCTTTGTTCCTCAATCTACAGACTTTTCTATCAAGAATAGCAACCGGAACCTCTTCATACGATAATTCATCATTAACCTCAATAGTCTCAACTGGAACGATGGCTGAGGAATATCCAACCACTTTCTTCAACATAGACACATGGAACATCGGGTGCACTAATGACATCTCAGGGGGCAATTCCAGCCTATAATCCACTTGTCCAATCCTTTGAGCCATCCTATATGGCCCGACATACCTTGGGCTCAATTTCCCTTTCTTCCCAAACCACATTACTCCCTTCATGGGAGACACCTTAAAGAATACCCAATCATCTACTTGGAATTCCAATTCTCTACGAGGAACGTACGCATAGGATATCCGACGACTCTGAGCCATTTTCATCCTCTCCTGAATGACTCTAAATTTTTCCATAGCTTGGTGCATAAGGTCTTGTCCTAAAAATTCTTCCTCAACAACCTCGAACCGTCCGATCTGAGATCTACATCTCCTTCCGTACAATGACTCAAATGGGGCCATCTGAATACTAGCATGGAAACTCTTATTATGAGCAAATTCTATAAGCGTCAAGTGATCATTCTAGATACCCTTGAAATCTAATACACAATCCCGCAACATATCTTCAAGCGTCTGAATAGTTCGCTCTGCCTGCCCATCAGTTTATGGATGGAATGTTGTGCTGAGATTTACCTGAGTACCCAAACCTTGCTAACATTTCTTCCAAAAGTTAGATGTGAATTGGGCCCCTCGATCCGAGATGATACATACTGGAGTTCCATGGAGCCTAACTATTTCTTTGATATACAACTAAGCATACTATTCTGCAGTATCGGTGGACTTGACTGACAATAACTGCGCCGACTTCGTGATTCGATCCACTATCACGCAAATCGAGTCGAACCTACGTGGAGTGCGAGGTAACCCCAACAAAAAGTCCATATTGATCATCTCCCATTTTCACATCGGTATTTGCATAAGCTGCGTCAATCCACCGGGCCTCTAATGCTCGGCCTTCACTTGCTGACAATTTGAAAACTTAGCCACAAAGTCCGCCACACCCCTATTCATACCATTCCACCAATAAATTTCCTTGAGATTGTGATACATTTCGTAGAACCTGGGTGTACGGAATACCTGGAATTATGAGCCTCTTCCATCACCCTTTCCCGGAGATCATCCACACATAACCTCTCTGGAAACCGCAGGACACCGTCATCATTGCCGAGTGAGAATGCTGAAGTCTTGTGATTCAAAATTGCTTCCCTCAATTGTGCCAAAGCTGGATCCCTGAATTGATTTCCTTTGACTTCATCCACAGGCGAAGATTCTTCTCCATTACGCACCACGACATCCCCTTTGTCTGAGGTCGAAAGAAAGACCCCTAGACTAGCCAACTGATGAACTTCCTGAGCCAAACGCCTCTGTTTGGCTTCCAAATGTGCCAAGCTACCCATGGATTTCCCACTAAGAGCGTCGGCTACAACATTCGCCTTCCCTGGGTGGTACAAAATATTCATATCATAGTCCTTGAGCAATTCTAACCACCTCCGCTGCCTTAAGTTCAACTCCTTCTGCTTGAATAAATACTGAAGACTCTTGTGGTCTGTGAACACGTCCACATGGACCCCATAAAGATAATGCCACCAGATTTTTAATGAAAACACAACCGCCGCGAGCTCTAAATCATGTGTTGGATAGTTCTTATCATGATTCTTGAGCTGCCTTGAAGCATACGCTATGACTTTACTACATTGCATCAACACACACCCTAAACCAACCCTCGAAGCATCACAATAAACCACAAATCCCTCTGAACCTTCTGGTAAGATCAACACTGGTGCCGAAGTCAATCTCGACTTTATTTCCTGAAAATTCTTTTCACATGCATCGGACCACTGAAACTTAACTGCTTTTTGCATCAGCTTAGTCAATGGGGAGGCGAGAGTAGAGAATCCCTCCACGAACATCCGATAACACCTAGCTAGACCCAAGAAACTGCGAATCTCTGTCGGGGTCGTTAGCCTAGGCCAATCCTTTATCGCTGCAATCTTTTGGGGATCAACCCGAATCCCTTCCCTGGAAACAACATGGCCCAAAAAGGTGACTGATTCTAGCCTAAACTCACATTTTGAAAACTTTGCATATAATTGGTGCTGATGAAGAGTCTGCAGAACTGCCCTGAGGTGATTAGCATGATCCTCCTGGCTCCTCGAATAAACAAGAATGTCATCAATGAAGACAATCACAAAAGAGTCGAGAAACGGTTTGAAAACCCGATTCATAAGGTCCATAAAAGCTGCTGGAGTGTTGGTTAGCCTAGAAGACATTACCAAAAATTCAAAGTGCCCATATCGATTCCCGAAGGTAGTCTTAGGAATATCCTGCTCCCTGATTTTAACTGATGATACCCGGACCGCAAATCAATCTTTGAGAAGAACTTAGCACCTTGCAACTAGTCGAACAAATCATCTATCCAAGGCAATGGATACTTATTCTTGATGGTGACCTTGTTGAGCTTCCGATAATAAATACACATCCGAAGCGATCCGTCTTTCTTTCTTACAAAAAGAACCGGTGCGCCCCAAGGTGACACACTTGGCCGAATGAAACCTTTTTCTAATAGATCTTTCAATTGTTCTTTCAACTCCCTTAATTCTGCTGGCGCCATCCTGTAAGGAGGAATAGATATTTGTTGCCTATCTAGCAATACATCAATCCCGAAATCGATCTCTCTATCTGGTGGAATCCTAGGAAGCTTGTCCAGAAACACTTCAAGAAACTCGTTCACAACCGGCACAACTCGGGGGCAGGCACCTCTGAGGTGGCGTCGGCAACCCGAACCAAATGATAGATGCCACCTTTCCTGATCATCTTTGAGGCCTTAAGGTAGGAAATGAATCTACCTCTTGGCGCAACATTATTCCCCTCCCACTTGATAACTGATTCATTAGGAAACTCGAGCCTCATAATTTTGGTTCGACAGTCGAGTTTAGCAAAGCAGGAATAGAGCCAATCCATCCCCATAATTACATCAAAATCTAACATTCCTAACTCAATAAGATCGGCCGTGGTATCCCGACCATGCACTGTGACAACACAATTTCTATAGACTCGCACGGCCGCAATAAAATCGCTAACCAGAGTTGACACAGAGAAAGACACGTGAAGTTGTTCGGGTTCTATCCCAAAACTTGATGCAATAAATTGAGTAACATATGACAAAGAAGACCCGGGATCAATAAGAGCATAAACATCATGTGACTGAACAGTCAGAATACCTGTGACCACATCTGGGGAAGCCTTCGCATTCTGGCGACCACTCAAAGCATAGAACTGACTGGGTCCCCCTCGACCCCATACTCCACCCCTAACTGTACTGCGCCCTGCTGGAGTTGGAGGGCGTGCCGAAGATGTAGCAGCTGAAGAGTTGGATGGCTGAGCAGTACCCCTACCCGCGCCCTGACTGGGTGCGCGACAGTCTCGCTGAATCTGGCCTCTCTCTCCACATCGATAGCATACTGGAATATCCAAGTAACAAGGCTCAGTATGAATTCTCCCACACTTAGGGCATGGGACCCTCCGCTGTTGCTGGAACCTCCCACCAAAACGACAAGACTGATGGAACCTCCTGCTATCTGAACCGGGTCTAAAATGACCTCCCTGCTGATAACTGTGCCCTGATGGCGACGCACTGGCTGAGGACTGAGCATCTGACTGAGATAGCCCTGATGATCCTCTCCCAAGGGCTGATCTCACAACTCCAACTGAGCTCCCAGGGTTGCCCGCTGACCGGGCCCTACTACTGCTCTCTCTCTCCATCCTTATTTTCAACTTTCGAGCCTTTGTAGCCTGGGCAAATCCCACTATTTTCCCATAATTCATATCCGAGTGCAAGGCAGCTGTAGCAGCTTCATTAATAACCAAGGGACGAAGGCCCTGAACAAACCGACGAACTCTAGCCTCCATAGTCGGCATCATGTGAACAACATATTTTGACTAGCGCACAAACTCCATAGGATACTCCCACACACTCATGTTTCCCTGCTTAAGGACCTCGAACTCCGCAGCACGGGCTGCCATAGTCTTGGCAGGCAAGAATTGATCCATGAAAGCATCAACAAACTCATCCCACTTTGCAGGAAGGCTCCCCTCCCCACGGGAACTCTCCCACATTTCAAACCACGAATATGGCGCTCCGTTCAGACAATAGGAAGCCAACTCAACCCCCTCTGTCTCAGTAGCCCTCATAACTCAGAGGGTCTTATACATCTCATCAATGAACTCCTGAGGTCCAGCCTCTGGGTCGGTGCCTGTGAACTCTGGAGGGGCTAACCACAGAAACTGGTTGACCTTGGAACCCGAAGAATCCCCTTGCTCTCTAGAGGATGCAGGGGCAGCATGCGATCTTTAGGCCTGGGAGGCCACTAACTGGGTTAACATCTAAATAGCTCCCCTGAGGTCCCCATCATAAATACTGGGACCGGAAGCTGGGTCTGAAGAAGGATCAGGAACATCAGCGTGAGGGACTGTAGCACCCTCCACTGGAGCAGGAATAGGAATATCCTGGCCTGGGATGGAAGAGGCAGGAGGATTCAGGGTCGGGGAATCATTCTCGCCCGCACCACCAGATAAATAATTAACGGCCACTCCTGGGGTGGCATTGGCCTCTAGGCCGAGTCGAGCTCTCTTCTTGGGTGCCATTTACTGAAAATTAGAACAATGCACGAGTTAGGGATAGACAATCTCATCTTACACCACATCGCACGATATAGAATACAAATAAAAGGGTACTTTCCTAAATGTCCATGCAGCCCCCTAATTATAGATGTGGTCGACAACACACCGATAAGAAGGTCTCTACTAGACACGGCTCCGACACATCCTAGGACACTTTTAAAACCTTAGGCTATGATACCAAGTTTGTCACGCCCCAAAACTGAGGGACGAGACCGGCACCTAACAGGGTGAACCCGGTCAAGCGGACCTGGATTGCCTTTCCTACCCAACGCATTTCCCCCGTATATATAATGCACCATATTCCATATGAAATAACAACTTAGTATTTAAGCGCGGATTTACAAACTTAAGTTCATTTCTCTTTTAGCATTCTAACAATTTGATTCCCAAAGCATACACGATACATACATAACTTTCCAATACGGAAAACGATTTCCGAAGACGTACAGCGACTACCGAAAATACATATATACACCCACATCATGTCTACGGATCCTCTACGAATACTAGGAATTTATACAATACTTTGCTGGAAAAAAGGCCCCGACTATACCTTACAATACATAATAGACTCAAAAGAGATATAATGAATTACACACGGCCCGGGGAGGAAGTGGGCTCACCAGTGCTTGCTGAAAGTTGAGGAGGAGGCACCACTAATGGCGAACTGAGCTACCTGCTATGGACCCACCTACATCCATATAAAAGATGTAGCGCCCCCGGCAAAAATGACGTTAGTATTATGGAATAGTACTAGCATGTATGAGCAAACTTTATTCAAAGATAAATCAAGAAATGCACAGATAGAAAGAAGCTAAAGAAACCAACACGTAGTGCACAGTGATATAGCAACAAGTACAATTGAGAGCCTTGCAGATTCTAATTATTAATACAATCACATTTCAGCTTTATTACAATATGTTGTGGCGTGCAATCCAATCCCACCTTACATTTCTTGTTGCGGCGTGCAGCCCGATCCCACCTTACATTTTACACTCCACCCTTGTTACCTCTCCACCCTTATTATATCGTGTTGCAGCGCGCAACCCCATCCCACCATACAATATTACACTTCACCCTTATTACTTCGTGTTGCGGCGTGCAACCCGATCTCACCAGACCATCACATTTCATAGCAAACAATAACAACCCACAATTCAATCACAGGGCTTCATATCATCAAGAGTACAATTTCATAACACCCAAACAATCATGTGTTCACAATAGTCTTTATCATCCATTAATACAACCACAAAGGTATTCATCAACAAGAGTATAAATTCATTACAACCAACAATTCATATGAAGTTAATCCACAATAAACGTTTCCGATAATGAGTCATATACGATATTTCCATGGTCATTTAGTTCAATTAGATCAATTCACAATTCCCCTTCATCACTTGTTACATAGCCCTTATCACTTAGATACATTTACACATTTGGGTTTGTCATCATTCTTTCATACCAACATACTCAAGCATTTAACGAACCTTGCACATGTTAAAGTAATCACATAGAAGTCACCTTTCACAATCTCAATTATCACAATAATCGACTAAAACAAATCAGAGAATGCAATCTCACACCTCAACAAAACCGGGCAATCAATTCACATATACTCAGCAAGAAACTCATACCGAATGTTTGGACACCAACAAGGTGACTATACGAAGATTAAAGTTAGCCATACATACCTCGATTCGTCCCCTTTTTAATTTCTATCGCAATTCACCAGACCATCTAGCACCTTCAATCTATTCCATGATGTGACATATTTCACTTAGAATTAGGAAGCTTGTACTTAATTGAGTATTTTTATCAAACATTATGTGACCCCTTTAGACTACTAACCCCCTTTTGAGAATAATTACCCAAACTTGTTCTTCCCTTTACTAGATAATAGGATTTAATTCACATGCATGCAAGATTTCACTTTTTATTTTCAAGACCCAAACTATGTGTGTTTTATTCTTACATAAAATCCAGGAAATTGGGAAAATAGGGTGAAGACTTACCTCTTTGAGTGAAGAAGATGACAATAACTTGATATTCCGAGCTTCAGTGATTTTGCAAAACCAAATTGGATAATGTTTAAACCTTCTGTCTCAAGAACTATCTTCTTCTCTCTCTATTTTTGGACAGAAATTCGTTAAAAATGAATGGAAGGGGTGTTTTACAAAATAGGGGGTCGAGTTTAAAATTTAGAAAACAGGAGACCCGACACAGAGATGCGGTCAGGAATGCGATCGCGTTCCTGCTATGCGGTCTGCATTCATGTCACATAGTTGGCCTTCAACTGAGCAAAAATGGGAACCACACTGAGCAGGTATCTGACCACTATGTGATTCGCATACCTGTTATGCGATTGCATAGTGCGTTGTATAACCTCCCTCGCAAAAACCATGGGGCAAGAATGCGACAACTATGCGGTCCGTATACCCAAAATGCAATTGCAATTGGGACCGCATAGTTGTCCTCCATTTGGACAGTAGACTGTCCTGGTATGCGACCACTATGCGGTCCGCATACCTGTTATGCGATAGCATAGTGCGTCGCATAACGCGCAATTTCTGGAAAATTTAATTTTTCAAGTTCTGGGATACTTTTTACTCAAAATAGGACCGTTTTAAGAATTTCTACAGCTATAACAGCACAGGGACCTATTCGGGCATTATTTTAGACATAAAAATTTTACGGGTCTTTACAGTAGAGATTTTGAATTCCAAATAGATGATTGGGTATTCTTGAAGGTGTCTTCCATGAAGGGAGTAGTGCGGTTTGGGAAGAAAGGGAAATTAAGCCCAAGGTATGTCAGGCCATATAGGATTGCTCAAAGTATAGGACAGGTGGCTTATAGGCTGGAATTGCCCCCTGAGATGTCATTAGTGCACCCGGTATTCCATGTATCTATGTTGAAGAAAGTGGTTGGAGATCCATCGGCCATCTTGCCAGTTGACACTATTGAATTTAATGAAGAATTATCGTATGAAGAGGTTCCGGCTGCTATTCTTGATAGGGAAGTCTATAGATTGAGGAACAAAGTAATTGCTTCAGTTAAAGTGTTGTGGCAAAGTCGGCAAGTTGAGGAAGCCACGTGGGAAGCGGAAAATGAAATGAAGGAAAAATATCCCAATTTGTTTGAATAAGTCTAGTAGTGATTGTGCGAACCGTCATCTCTAAGGAATTATATGTTATGTTCAGTTTGTGCAAAAGCACCCCATTTTCTCCTAATTTCTCTACTATTGTAACTTCTCAAGTTGTGCCATAATTCTATATGTTGTGACTATTTGAGTAATGTGCAACCCCTTGGAGTAAATAAAATTATGTGAAACTAATGTGATGTTAAATGATTAATTAAAGTGTAGATTGGTAATGATTAATTGAAGTGTATATGGCATGTAGAAGTAATTGAATTATAAGGGACTTGTCGAGGTGACCAAATTATGTGAAAGACCATGAAATAACTAGTTATGTGTGGAATTGGTTAAGGACATGTGTTTCGGGGGCTCCCTGGCAGGTAGATAGGTCTAATTATAGAGGAAACTCTGGCGAAATTTTTCAGAAAATACCGGAGTTAGTAGAAATTGGGGGTTGGCATATTGTGTTTTCAAAACGAAATAATTTCCCGATCCTCATTCGAGGACGAATAATTTTTAAGTGGGGGAGGATGTAAAGACCCGTAAAATTTCTACGTCAAAAATAATGCCCGAGTAGGTACCTATGCTGTTATAACTGTAGAAATTCTTAAAACAGTCCAATTTTGAGTAAAAAGTATCCCAGAACTTGAAAGATTAAATTTTTCAGAAATTGCGTGTTATGCGACGCCCTATGCGATCGCATAACAGGTATACGGACCGCATAGTGGTTGCATAACTGGACAGTTTGTTGTCCATATTGAGGACAACTATGCGGCCTAGAATGCAATTGCATTTCGCGAATGTGGGCCGCATAGTTGTCGCATTATTGCCCCGTGGTTTTTGCGAGGGAGGTTATGCGACGCACTATGCGATTGCATAATAGGTATGCGGACCGCATAGTGCTCGCATACCTGGGCAGTCCGGTCTCCTTTTAGCCCATTTTGAGGGCCATTTATGCGACAGGAATGCGGACCGCATAGAAGGAATGCGATCGCGTTCCTGACCGCATCTCTGTGTCGGGACTCCTATTTTCTAAAATTAAAACATGAACCCCTGTTTTATAAAACACCTCTTCCATTCATTTTTAACGATCTTCTGACCAAAAATAGAGAGAGAAGAAGAGAGTTCTTGAGAGAGAAGGTTTCAACATCATCCAATTTGATTTTCCAAAGTCACTCAAGCCCGGAACTTATCGAGTTATTGTCATCTTATTCACTCAAAGAGGTAAGTCTTCACCCTATTTCCTCAATTTCTCAGATTTTTATGTAAGAATAAAACACACATAGGTTGGTTCTTGAAAATAAAAAGTGAAACCTTGCATGCATGTGAATAATCTTCCATACTCTAGCAAAGGGAAGTAAGCTAGGGCAATCTTTCACTAAAAAGGGATAGTTAATCTAAAGGACCACATAGTAATTGATGAATTGCCCAAATTAGTTCAAGGTTCCTAACTCTAAGTTTGAATGTGTCACATTGTAAATTAGATTGAAGGCGTTAGAAGGCCCGGTGATTTTGGATAGAAATTATAGAGAAATTCCAACTCAATGTACGTATGGCTATCTCTAATCCTCATAGGATAAACCCATGGTGCTCACTTTTCGGGTATGATTCTCTTCTCGGATATCTATGAAATTTATGTGTTCTATGTGCCTAATTGAGGAATCTTTGCTTCTATGTCATTCCATGCTAATACCATTTGTGCTACTTGAGTATATGAGTCGTGATAATTTTATTCCTTCTTCTACTATGTGTGTGATCCTTGCATATGATGGGTATGGTAAACATGAAAGACTAGAATGGTACGAAATATGAATCAAAAGTTGCTATGATATGAAATATGGGTAAAGAGACGGTAATGATGTGAAATGCGAAACATGAGGTTGAATTGCTGTGAAACATGAATTAATGGAAGGGATGGTTATGGAATATGGATTAAAGGAAGAATTGTTGTGAAAGGTGAATCAAAGGATTCTAATGATATGAAAGACGAATCAAAGAACAATATGTGTTGGGGATCAAAAAGGTTAAAATTAATGTAAGTGATCTAAAGAACCCATAATTTTACTAGGAGAATGTCCTAGGGGTGAGAAGGTCTATCCGGTCTGGCTGGGATCGAACTCCATGCCGTACACATGGATGACTTGATATTGTGATATGATTATGATTTGACGATGATTATTGTCCTCACTGTTTACTGTTGAGATGGCCTAGCCGATCGGGCAGAGATCGGACTCCGCGTGCTGTGCACAAGCCACGGTGTTAACCTAGCTGATTCGGGCAGCGATCAGACTCCATGAGAACAAGCCACGGTGGTTATATATGATGTGATTGTAATTCGGACCTCACCTAGGATGGCTTAGCCGATCGGGTAGAGATCGGACTCCGTTTGACAATGACACGGTGGATCAGTAATAATAATAACAAGATGAACTTAAAAGTACATTAACCAAAAGATTGCAAAACGGGAAGAGGGTTGTGGTAACTCTTGTTTGTGTTTTATCTTGCCTCGGTGTATTGTTATCTGATGCCTCTATTTGTGTTGACTGTTGATGTTTATCCCATCTAGAGTAGGTTTGTTCATACATACTAGTGCTATTCAATGGTACTAACGTCCCTTTTGCCGGGGGCGCTACATCTTTTAAATAGATGTAGGTGGTTCTGTAGTAGGTAGCGCTGATCGCCGTTAGTGGTGCCTTTCCCTCCATCTCTTCAGCAATCTTGGTGAGCCTCACTTCCTCTTGGGGCTGTGTGTAAATCATTTTGACTCATTTTTTTATGTCATCCCTTTTGAGGTATAGCCGGGGCCTTGTTACCGGCACGTCTATGTATTCTTCTCCGTACTCTTAGAGGCTCCGTAGACACTATGTGGGTTGTAAACATATTTTGGGTAGTTGTTGTACTTACTCGTAACCGTGGTCACGTATCGGGAATATTGTACTTAGTATGTATGTTTTGGTAATATCTAATGTTGAAAATGTTAAAAGAAGAAAGGGATTTATGTGGTAACCGCATGCTTAATTCTATTTTGCTGTTTCACTTATGAAATGTACATTATCAACACAGGGAAATGCATCGGGTAGGAAAGGCAAATCCAGGTTCGCTTGACCGGGTTCATCCGGTTGGGAGCCGGTCTCGTCCCTTGGTTTTGGGGCGTGATAGTTGTGCACCGCAACAGATAGGAAATTGAAACAAGTAACTGTGAAATCTTCATTGTGTTTTTCTGTATACTTGTGTAGTACTTGTGTAGTTACCCTAATTTCTTTCTAATTGTGTATTCTTTGATTGTACTTGGAATAAACTTGGTTCATACATTCTAGTACTATTCAATGGTACTAACGTCCCTTTTGTCGGGGGCGCTACATCTTTTATATGGATGTAGGTAGTTCCATAGCAGGTAGCTCAGACCACCGATAGTGGTGTTTCCCCTTCGTACCTTCAGCAGATCCGGTGAGCCCCATTTCCTCTCGGGGCCGTATGTAGTCTACATCATCTTTTTTTGGTATATATTATGTATTTTAATGTATAGCCGGGGCCTTGTTGTTGACGAGTATTGTGAAAACCCTTAGTACTCTTAGAGGCTCCTTAGACCTGATGTGGGTTGTACATATATGTATTTTGGGCGGAAAATGTGTTTACTAGTAATCGTGGTCCGAATCAGAATTTTTGTATGTTTTGTGATTATCAAATGTGGAAATGATAAAGGATAATATGAACTCAAGTAGTGGATTCATGCTTAAAATCTAAATTGCTAATTCATGTGGAATAATGTATATTATAAACACGGGGTGATGCGTTGGGTAGGAAAGGCAATCCACGTCCGCTTGATCGGGATCATCCGGTTAGGCGCCGATCTCGTCCCTCGATTTTGGGGCATGACATTGAATCTATGCATATTTAATGATTTTTATGTTATGAGACGTGTTTTAAGGATCAACCAAGTTTGAATGAGGTATTAGGGTTGATTGGTAGTTTTGGTTGAGGTCCCAGGGGCCTCGGGTGTGTTTCGGGTGTTCTAACGAGCATATTTTTGGCCTAGTCTTCAGCTGTTTTTCTGGTTTTTAGAGCAGCAGGTAATCATTCAGTGCGATCGCGTGTTTTGGGCCGCGATCGCGTAGAACAAGTTTGGGCCCAGCTATTTTTTGGTTAGTGCGATCGCAACAGGGGGGTCGCGACCGCATAAGGTCATTGGGTCGGGCAGGGGGAGTCTTGCTCTGTGCGTTCTCGTAGGCCTAACTGCGAACACATAGGGTCCAGTCCGTTGTGCTCCGCGATCGTAAGTGCTACTGTGCGACCGCACAATGTCCATTTTAAGGGGGTGAGGCTTACTCTATGCGATCGCATCCGTATGTCCACAATTGCACTTCACAATTTAGGCCTGGCAGAATATTAAAACCCATTTCGAGGATTTAAGCCTATTTTCACCATTTTCGAATTTTGGAGCTCAGGAAGGGCGATTTTTGAAGACTTTTGCACCTAGGTAACTTGGGTAAGTGATTTTTAATCTACTTAGATCAATTTCAATGATTCCTAGCTTAAATCTGGTCCTTAGAATTCGAATTTGGGTGGAAGATTTGGAAAAAAAATTGAAAAACCTCATAGACCAAATGATTGAGTTTTGATTGGGTTTTTGACCTCCGATTTGAGAGATTTTCATATGTTTAGACTCGTGAGTGAATGGGTTTCTGGAAAAATATAAATTTAACCCGATTCCGAGACGTGGGCTCGGGGGAACTTTTTGGGAGAATTTCCTTATTTTGCGTATTAGCTTCGAATTATTTAGCTATTTTGTTTCCTTAAAGTGTTATTTACATTATGCAATCGAATTTATTATATATGGGCCAGGAGTCGGATACTCGTGGAAAGAGCGTGGTATTGAGTTGATTAGCGCAGTCAAGGTAAGTGGCTTGCCTAACTCTGTGTTGGGGACTTCCCCTTGGGCTTTTTTATACTGATTTTTGTTACGTGGACGCCGTGTACGTGAGGTAACGAGTGCGTACACGGGTCATAGTTGCTAAATTTCACTTTTTCCTTCCATGGCATCACTCATTTTCATTCCTTTATTACTGTTCACTGTCTTAACTGAGTAGTTAGTTTAAGAATAAGCATGCCCACCTGTCCTTGCTTGATTTCCTCTTAATTGCTACTAGTTGCACCATGCTTAGGTAGTTTTAGTGTATTTTTGCCTGTTGATTTTTCCTGAACTGTTTAATTAAGCTGTATCCGACATACTTCTACATTGCATATTTAAATTGGGACTACGGACTGAGATCCGGGAGCTTTCCCCCTGTACCACATTGCATATTTAAATTGGGACTACAGACTGAGATCTGGGAGCTTTCCCCCTGTACTGCATTGCATATTTAAATTGGGACTACGGACTGAGATCCGGGAGCTTTCCCTCTGTACTGCATAGCATATTTAAATTGGGACTACGGACTGAGATTCGGGAGCTTTCCCCTTGTATTGCATTGCATGTTTACTGTTGGGATATATGTTGTGCTGAGCCGAGGACTCTTCTTCTGTTATTAATTCGTTCAGTTCCATTAATTCTGTTTATCAATGCTTATCTATATTTCACTGTTTATATTTATAATTGTCTTATTTTAAAACTCAGTAGGGCCTCAACCCGGCCTCGTCACTACTTGACTGGGGTTAGTCTTGGCACTTACTGAGTATCGAATGTGGAGTAATCACGCCCTTCCTGCCCATGCTTTCCCCATGTGCAGATCCAGGTACCAATGCACCGTACCGTGGCTAGGTGTATCTCAGTAGCTGTTTAGGAGGCCGCAAGGTAATTCTGCCGCGTCTGCAGGATCACACGAGTTTCCTTCCTACTCCATTATAGTTATAGAAGATATATATAGATACATTTTTCCTTACTCTTTTGTATAGAACTACACTAGTTCAGAGTTTGTGACTTTGTGATGTTCCGAGTCTTGGGAAAGTAAAAGCTGTAAATGTCGAGCGGCTAAATTTTAAGTATTTATTCTTCTTTACTGTTTCTATTATTACTTTGTCTTATTTTCCGAAAATTTTAGGCTTACCTAGTCGTAGAGACTAGGTGCCGTCACGGACCGTTCGGAGGGTAACCCGGGTCGTGCCAGGTATACTTCACATCGACATCTTGAACTTATATTATAATACATGCACCTCTTTACACAATCTCGTGAGAGCTTCATACTAACTTCTTATAAGGTTTTATCGTAGAGTCGTTATAGAATACGGCCGATGTACTATCTCTCTTGTACCTATGTACTTAGTTGATGTAACTCTTTAGTTTCCTATTCCTTCTGATTAACCTTTATGTAGGCTTAAGCTATCTTCCGATCTGTGGCTCATGGCATTTAGTTATTACGTTAGCCTTTCATGGATGCTATGGAAAATCATGACATAATCTTCTAATGATTCCATCCTTTATCTATGACCTGGACCCAATTCCTTCATTTAACTTATATCGAAGTCTTCTACGGCTGATCATTAATCGTATAATTCCTTTCATTCCATTTCATCTTTCTTCAAATGTAAGCAATTGCTTTTCCTGGTGTTTTTGCCCCCTTGTTGCGTGCATACTTAGCTTATCTGAGTTCTCAGACATGTCGAAATTTTTGTGCAATTCATATGGTGTCGAATATTACTTTTAGTTTTACTCCCAGCTCATTAGCCATGGTAGGTGCCACTTTCTTTTGTAGTGCATACAATTTTGTAGTAGGAATGTTGTTACAAAACCATTTCCTCTTTAGGTCATTGTGCTTTGGTTGAAGCCTTCTTCCTTATTTCCTTAGCTAGTATTTCATTGTATTACTTAGGGAAGACCTTCTGACTCTTGTAAAGCTGCGATCTTATTACATCGCATACCCGATGGAATACTTGATGTTCGTACTCACCTATAATTATCTGTAATTCTTTCCTCCACGCCCTTGTGCTTGTAGTGTTGCTTTTGAACTGATATGTTGACTGTCTTCTCAGTGGCACTCTGTTTTATTTCCATTATATTAATATAATACCTTTAACTACCCCAACTCCTATCTGAATATTTCTGAAGTGTCAGGATGTCATATTTGCGAGACTGAATTTCCCATGTTGGGGTTCACTCTGTTCATTTTGCACGATCTATTGATTTGTCTGTATCCTCTTATCTAGCCATTACTAGGCATTTCCTGAATCAACTACTAACTACTCGTTGGCCCATTCTCATATCAATATTCCGCGTAATATTTCTTGGGTTATTTCCTTTGTCTTAACTTACCTCTCGCACTGGCTCATTATTAATCAATAACATCTTGGGCAGGAACCCTTAATTAAGACTTAATGCCACATCACTCCATATTCCCCCATTTAGGGAAGTACTAATATTTTGCACTACGATGATCTACCTATAGATGCTTTACCTCTTCATCATTGGCGTCTTCTCACACTATCGATGACCCTTACTCGCCTTGCGGAAATCCTTATGTATCAAGGATAAGGAAATTCCCTACTCGCGCTGGTGGCATTTAGTGTAACTGGAACATATAGTCCCTTAAGCTTAAGTTTGCTCACATTGCTTGCTTTAGGGAAGCGTCTTCCTGAATAACCAGTCTCTGAGTTTCTTATGAATCTTCTTCTGTTGTCCATTCCATTATTGCCAGAAAGAAATCTTAAACTCTAATGATGCCGACTATTATCCAATCACTCAGTCCCTAATTCACATTTAGTTTGTCTTGTTAACCAGCCCGTACTGATTTCTATTATTTTGGGGTCTAATTTTTCCTTCCGGTAGTTGCCTTGGAGTCACGAACTTATTTCTCGAAGTAAGGATATGACTTTATGGCCTATACTCTTTTGTTGTCTCAAGGCCTGTCACTTCTCGTCTTTTCCTTCACTTGACTATAAACTCTGTAATATTGTCATCTTTTGACCTACCACTGTCATCTATGTATCACATCTTACCCTTAATGTTTCATTAGCTCTTTTCTTATTTCCTGCTAACATTTCTGTCTATCACTTTATTCTATAAACTTCAACAAGATATTCTTTTGCTTTTTGCTCCCTTTTGCTCCATCCACTGGCTCTTCGAGTTCTCTAGCATTATCTCTCTACTAAAGACCGGAGCCATACTAAGATAATATTTATCCATTCCAGGCGTCCAGTGCCTATCTTTGCGGTACTCATATCTAGCTCTAATATTTTAGAGTGCACTAGCTGGGTGTCACACAAGGAGATCTATTAGCACATTTGTAATATCCTTTAGAAAGGTAAACTAACGCAAACAATTCATCCACCATTTTGGGTCACTCTAACCCCAAACGGATCCTGATATCCCGTCCTTCTCTTGAACCATATATGTTAGCACCCATAGGGCATAACTAAGATCTATGTAGCCAATTGTACATACCTTTGTTACTGTTGAATGTAACTCAAAAAGCTTATACTCCTCTGCCTGAATTGTAAATACTGTTAACCTTAATTAACTGGGCACCTCGTACCCTTCTTCATCTTTCTTCTTTTGCTTGTTGAAACTTGTCTTTATCTTCTGAATCTCTCATTGTCTTTCACCATAAAGGTGGATAGGTATTCTTTCCTCAAGGCTCCTTATCAAAAGGCTTACACTTCTTAGTACACACATGATCTACTGAAGACCTTATATTTACTTATCATAAGCATCATGAAAAATCGGGTACCTCTAACACAACTCTTCCATAGTAACATTCAATCTCTTACCAACTGTCTTTCTAGATTTAGTTATCGTCTTATTATGAATAAAATAGAAATTAGGAATTTGAGGTCTTACAACTGAGCTCTACCACACGATCTACAGTAAGAAGAAAGAGTGACAGTCCTAACTGCCCGGTAGCCTCCTGCTTATAAGTGTGGTGCACGACACACCCATAAACAAGACTCTACTAGACACGGCTTGTGGACTCCCTAGGACAGAACTGCTCTGATACCATTTTTGTCACGACCAAAACCGATGGGCCGCGATGGGCACCTTGTACCTTACTCAACCGAGTACCAACATAATGTATCTTTTCATGTCATATATCATAGATAACTGAGTCGGAAGGCTTCCGTGAGATAAGTAGAATACAACATGTAATACCAACCTATACATAAGACAAACGGGCCTATAAGACCAGAATAACCACTCGTACACTGAACCTAGGCCGACAAGGCCATACAATATTTTACGTACATGACATTTGTCTACAAGCCTCTAAGAATACATAATTTTCATAAAGGTCGGGACAGAGTCCCATCATATCAAACAATACATATCTAAATCATACTAACCAAACAAGCAACTCCGAAGCAAATGGAGCGCACCAACATCTTCCGCCGAGCTGATAGCCTACTTGGAGGGCTCTCGACCTGTCGATCGGGACCTGTGGGCATGAAACACAGCGTCCCCGGGAAAAAGGGACGTCAGTACAAATAATGTACCGAGTATGTAAGGAATGAAAATCAGTAAATAATAGACATGAGAGAAACATAGAGTAAAAGACTCGACATGTACATTTGCATAGTTTTGTGAATCATTTCATTTTTATAAATATCATGCATATCCATAAAAATGTCAGACAATGCATAGGTATGTGCGTTCATAACATCATCAAGCCTCTGAAGGCATCCCATCATATCATTTCGGCCGTTGTGGGCAAACCATCAATGTATACCAGTTGATCAGGTGGTGGTGTGTATATAACACCGTAACCTTTCCCATATCCCATATAAGTATAATATACATATATATGCGTATATGAAATCATTTGGTCATGGGTCAATGTACATGTATAAATGCATGAAATGCATAAGAAATACATTAATAAGATTTTCTCGGAATGCCATAAAAACCAATATGCCGTTCGTATAAAGTTTATGAAATATGTATTTTTCTGCGACCCATGAACATAAGATATAATAATAATTCACATGGGGAATCAAGAATATAGACACCCCTAGTATTTCTATGAATAGAGTCATTTATGAAACTTGCATATTTTGCTCATTTCATTTGTATTATTTGGATCATTCCAAATAAAAAGAAGGGATAACCTTAACATACCTGAGTCAATTCTCTTGACAATCTCTCCAACACACGTTAATCGCGACGAAACACGTAACGGTGAGATCGGAATAGGAGACAATCTGTATGATATTCTTGGGAAAGATTGCACCGTACTTACTTATAATTGCCAAATCCTACATTAATGGATATGTGACTATATAACTCTCACGTTTCTTACGAAAGGATATGTTAAGAATGTATATCTTACTCTTTCTTAAGAGTGGATACATGTGACTCACATTTTTTTTAATAATGTAAAATCCCATATCTATAATTTTTCCACATAATGTAAGGTATTAAGAGTCATAATTTCATGGGGTGGCTTACTGCCACGTGGGAAGGGTTAAATCTTATCAAAATTTTTAAATAATCACCCAATAATTCCTTAATTAACTAGGCAATCTCTGATTACCGAATAATTAATCAATTACCCATATAATTAAGAATCACCTCTACTTACTTAAAATACTACTCACTTTTAACATACCTTACTATCATGCTCATGAAGTACCTTGCATGGCACTAGTCCATAAATACCGGGTATTATAGCTCGGACCGTATTTTATCCCAAATTGACAATCTTCAATGAAACCCATTTTCTTTGATTCGTTGACCCTTTAACCTTCACGACACTTTACTTATCGCCTGTTTTAAGTAGCATAAATGCTTATAACCTCAAAATTAATCCCATTCCCGAACTTACGTCAATTAACTTATGACATAACCTTAACGAACGAAAATGCAAAATGTAACATCCCATTTCTGAGCTTATATCAATTTACGTATGGCGTACTTCCATGTAGGAAAACATGGAGTGTAACACCGAGCATGTGGACCCGGGGTGAATTTTAGGAATCTTGCAATTTGGGTTGGGAAATCATTTTAATAGTGGAGATATGTACTTTTGAGCATAGATTGATTGATTTATATAATGTTTGACTAGTTCCAAGTCGTTTCACATCAAATTTGGAGGCATGAGCATGTTCATGAATTGGGAAGTAGGCTTTATGATGAGGTAAGTCTCTTTTCTAACCTGGTAAGAGGGAATTAACCCCTTAGATGAACTTAAATCATAATATTTTCTATTTGTGGGGGTATACGTACGCACAACGTGATGAGAGTTCGTGCATAACTACTATTCATGTTTATGTCCGGGTAGATTTAGGCCTACACCATGATTTGTTTGTATCGTTGTTTTATTACACTTTCTACTTGTTGGTTTTCTTAAAGTGAAGGATGAGAATTTTGCTATGTTAAAGTTACGAGTTGAACTTCCTGTTTATGAAATATATTGAGGAATATTATGATAAATTGTGAATTTTTATGTGCAACCGCTTCACAAATATATTCCTCGAGCGGAGTAAACCTTCCACTACTCTCATGGGAGCGGACCGTTTGCCTCGGCAGGATTTACGGATATATATTATATGGTCGGGCCGTTCGACCCTCGCAGTGCACAGTATATTATTACGTATAGTTGGATCGGGCAGTATGTCCTCGACATAACTCGTGCGTAGTAGTACCTAAATCCATTTTTATATTTAATAATGCTTCACGGACTTGAAAGGTGGAAGGACTAGATGATTGAAATGATTTCTTCTCAATTTGAAAGAAGAAATTGTTTACTTATTTCATGTTAAGCCCTATTATTATTGTATAATTTCATGCTTAATTAGACTTTCATTTTATAATATTTTTTGGCCCTTAATAAGTGTCAAAGTCGACCTCTCGTTACTACTTCTTCGAGGTTAGACTAGATACTTACTGTGTACATGTTGTTTATGTACTCACGCTACACTTCTGCACTTGAATGTGCAAGATCTGAGGCAGGTGCATCTGGTTATCAGTCCGGCGCACACGCTAGACTTGGGTTCAGAGACATTTCGGGGAGCTGCTTTCCGAGCCATTCTGCAGCAGCTAGAGTCCTTTCATTGTTTCATTTCTGTTTATTTCTTTACTAGACAGTAGACTAGTATTCTTTTGTATATCCTACTAGACTGCCCACAGACTTTTGACACTAGGTCTTGGCACGCACACTTGTAGACTTATGATTTTTTTGGGATTGTTACACGATTTCGATTTGCATTTAATTGCTACCATTTAATCATGCTTCAAAGTGTAATTGCTAAACCTTTTTTTTAACAAATGAGAAAGTGTTATCCACTTAGTAAACTATTTAAGCGGGAAGTCACTAGTCTAGTTATGTTGGCTTGTCTAACGACGGTGTTGGGCGCCATCACGGCCTTTTGTGGAAATGGGTCGTGACATTTTATCTCAAACCTCTTTCTAGAGGTGAGTGTGGTATATTCATTACCACTAGCACATTCATATTCTTCCAAGAATGAATATTTATTCATAAATCACATTCACATTCAAATCAATGACAAATATTACTTTTACAGAATGAAGGATTATTTTGAGAATTCTTACTGTTTTTATTATCATAACGATGACGATTATAATTTCATGTATTACCACATCCACATCCATTGATACTTTCATGGTAATAATTTTATCTTCTTCCAATATTATCACATATTGGTACCATATTTTCTTAAGGAAACGAGAATGAAGGGAATTCAATGGGACGGATTTTCACTTCTTGTGCTCATAATCATACATAAAATTGATCATGGCAAGACATAGAAAGTTTACCACTTTGGATGGTTATTATTTTGCTACAAACTCTACTAGAGTTATAATCAAAATTTATTATTTTTGCTTTTATTAAAATTAAATTATAGAATTTCAAGAATTTAAAAGATAAAAATAAGGTAAAATGCTTACCTTAAATCCAGTCAATATTCTTGAAGGAAGTTTATGGAACAATTGACAATCATTGTGATCAATATTATGTATAAGTTGAGCATCATTCACGTATCCCAAAGCCTGATGACCAAAGTAGATGCCTAATACAGGAATATCAATGTATTCATGCAAGAGCCTCACGCAAATTCCTACATCTCCTCTCCATGGGTGGTTTAATTTCTCAAACATTATACAACTAATTAATAGTATATCTATTAATTAAAACAATTGCCCTCTACTCAATTGATTAGATTTTCTTGCTAATAACGTGTTATAAAACAATAAATGAAGAAGTGTATTGCAGAGAAAAATAGAGAGAAAATTCTCATTGATTTTTTAAATGAATTACAATAGAATAAAACCCCTCTATTATAGGAAAAAAATGACTTAACCACAAAGTAACGAACTCTAAAATCTCTCTAAAATATAAACATTCACCATAAATAAAATACTATAAAAAAACCTAAAAAGTTTTGCCTTCACGCTCCTTAGTAGCGCGTAATCTTAACATATTTGCTTCGACGCACAGATCATTCTTCACCGATCCAACATTTTCGGATCCTACCCGACCCAATATCTTCCTCAAGCAACGCAAATCTAAGATCTCACTTTTCATCGATGAGACCTCGATTCAATCTATGGCGTAGATCAGCCGACGTTATTCCGGTCACCGAGTTCATTTTTTAGTCAATTCATGGAAATATTTGATGCCAAAAGAAGAAGGGAAAATTAAATTACAGCTACGTCAGAAAACTAGGGTAAAGTAAAGAGCTTAATTTTGATTGATGATAATAATGGATAATTAAAGGGTATTTATCTTTCACTCAGCTGCTACAAGACAAAATAGCATAACTACCTGTGATGGACTAAAAGGTACTCTAACAGGATAATTCGTGGACTTAATTAAAAATAAGTGAACTATGTAATAAAACTTATAGGGGACTAAAGTGTACTAACTAATATCTTAAATCAACTGAGCCTTCTAACTGAATTAACGGAAACATTTTTTCTCCAAAGCTTCAGGTACAACCTCCGCAAGCATGGACTCATCTGTCTCGTATCAGTCCTTCCATTAAAATATTCCTTGTCCTCAAGGAATAAAGGAAAGAAATCGAACCTTGAGTGCCTGATAATATCTCACGTAGCTTGTTCTTGTGGTAGATCATTCCATTGAATCAACATTTGCGTCACTACCTTGTTTCGTTTTTCGAACCATATATTGCCCAAAAATTTGTTAGGTTGAGGGCAATATGGACTGGAGAGCTCTAGGATAGGGGGTGAGAAATGCTTGATGGCAGCTCGTGACACGACTTGAGTTGGGAAACATGAAAAGTGGGATGGAGCAGCAGTTGAGGAGGTAATGATAATTTGTATGTGACAGGCCCAATTTTTTGTAGAATCTGATATGGACCATAAAACTTAGTTGATAGCTTAGAGAAGTGTGTGATGGACATAGTGACCTTCCTGTAGGGTTGGATCTTTAAGTAGTCCCAATCTCCGTCCTTGACAACTCTGTCGGACCTACGTTTATTGGCATGTTCTGTCATCCTTTGTTGTGCCTTTTGTAAGTGGTATTTGAGCAGCTGAAGTTTGAATTCTCATGTAAGCAGGCTCCTGTCTACTTCCTCTACTACAGAATTACCATCCATGTAGGGTAAATGAAGAGGAGGTGGTTGCACATATAAGGCCTCATAGGGGCTGCATTGGATGACACTGTGGAAGGCAGTGTTGTACCATAGTTCAGCTGCAGCCAGGAATTGGAACCAGTCTGACTGTGAGTCTGAGAAAAAACACCTGAGGTAGGTTTCTAGGCACCTGTTGACTACCTCTGCTTGGCCATCCGTTTGGGGATGGTAAGCTGTGTGTTAGGTGTGACTCCAAACATTGCAAACAACTCCTGCCAAATTTTTCTTGTGAAAATTGGATCCCTATCACTGATGATATCCTCAGGCATTCCATGCAACTTATAGATTTCATCAAAGAACACTTGTGCAAGAGAACTGGTTGAGTAGGGGTGGGACAACCCTGTGAAGTGAGCAACTTGGTTAGCTTGTTCACCACTACCCAAATGACTGACTTTCCTTTTGATTTGGGCAACCCTTTTATAAAATCCATACTTATGCTACTCCATGCTGAGTCTGGTATCTTATTAGGCTGTAGGAACCCAGGGTAGGGAGAATTGTCATATTTGTGTCTTTTGGAAGTTATCATAAGACTTAACATAATTCTGAATGTCCCCTCTCAACTTTTTCCAATAAAACAGAGCTACCACTCTTCTATATGTAGCTTCCATGCCTGAATGCCCTCCCACTGGTGAATTATGACATAGTTGTAGAATTTCCTTTCTTAACTGATCATAGGTCCAACTACTTACCTTCCATTCTTCCTTAGTTGTCCATGGTTGAAAGAGTACCTTTTCCCAGCTTAGCATAATCAATTCTTTCACTGCAGGATCCATTCTTTCACTGCAAGATCCATTCCTTGGATCAATTCTTTCACTGCAGGATCCTTTTCCCAGCTTAGCATAATCAAGTTCAGTAGGTCAGTCTTCATTGTTGACAAAGTTAATGATGGTAGCTCAACTAGAGGTAATCTGGATAAGGCATGAACAACCTTTTTCTCTTTCCCCTTTTTGTATTCAATTGTAAAATCATATTGCATGAGCCTGGCAACCCATTTCAATTGTGTTCCTGTATGTAACTTCTTCTCAAGTAGGAACTTCAAAGCTTTTTGGTCTGTCTTAACAATGAAAGTCCTCCCAGTCAAGTATTGAGACCATTTGGTGTCAGCCATTACAAGTGCTAAAAGCTCCTTATCATATACAGACAATGTTTGGTGCTGTTCTGATAGGTCTTCACTAAGGAAGGCAATTGGCTTCCCCTTTTGCATCAGAACTGCTCCTATACCCATATTGTAGGCATCTGTTTCTACCACGAAAGGCAAGAAAAATCAGGCAGGATCAGCACTGGAGTTGTGGTGAGTGCCACTTTGAGTTTTTGAAAAGCTTCACTGGCTTTTTCAGACCAATTAAAGCCATATTTCTTGAGGATATTAGTCAGGGGTTTGGTAATGACTCCATACCCTTTAATGAACCTCCTATAGTATCCAATGAAGCCCATGAAGCCCCTTAGTAACTTGACAGAAGTAGGTGTTGGCCATAATTGTACTGCTTCTATCTTCTTAGGTTTTATCTCTACCTTTTTTGCTGAGATGTAATGCCCCAAATACTACACTCTATCAGCAGCAACGACACATTTTCTCCTCTTCACTGACAGTTAATGTTGCACTAGTAAATCAAAAGCATACCTAAGGTAGTTTAGATGTTCCTCCAAGTTTTTGTTGTAGATTAGTATATCATCAAAGAAAACCAAGATGAAGTTCCTATGATATTTATGAAAGATGTGGTTCATTAGACCTTGGAAACTAGAAGGTGCATTGGTTAGCCCAAATGGCATAACTAGATACTCATAGTGGCTAGAGTGGGTTTTAAATCAGTTTTTGGAACATCTGTAGAAGCCATCCTTATTTGGTGGTAGCCAGCTTTTCGGTCCAACATCGAATATCCTTATGAACCTCCTAGTTCATCCAATAACCCTTAATAATTGGAATAGGGAACTTGTCCTTTACTGTCACCTTGTTCATGTCTCTGTAATCAACATATAATCTCCATGATCCATCATTTTTTCCAACTAACACCACAAGAGAAGCATAAGGACTAGATTTGTATTGGATGATACCTTGACTTAGTAATTCTTTCACCATCTTATCAATCACATATTTTTGAATTGGTGAGTACTTGTAGGGACTGAAGTTTACTGGTGTACTTCCTTCCTATAGGGGAATATGATGGTCGAAGACTACCCTGGAATGTGGGAGGTGTTGTGGCTCACCAAACACTTCATTATATTCTTCCAATAGTTATGTTACTTCCTCAGGTTATGCCTTCGAACTATTGACCAGCTCTGCTTTCTTCCCTTCACTTTTTACCCTTTCCATAAAGAATTGTGATCCTTCCACTGCCATATTCTCAAAAGACTTAGCATCCACAACTCTAAAGCTAGGTTGTATGCCCTCAAGTGTTAGCAATTTACCCTTATACTCAAATTCTATCAGCAGCTTCATAAAAATGAATTTGATGTCTTCCATTGGATATAACCATTGGATCCCCAAAACCAGATCACTCTTCCCTGTGGGAAAAACTAAGAAATCTTCTTCGAATATTGTCCCTTACATCAACCATCTGAATCCTTTATACATTTTATCAGTAGGAATTTCCCTTCCATCAACCACCTGCACTAGTTGTGGCTTGATCTTTTGGATTGCATCACCCAACTTCCTAGCAGTTTCCTATCAATAAAACTATGTGTTGATCCAAAGTCAATGAAGACCTTTAAGGGTCTTTTTTCAGTATAACCCCTAATTCTTGGAGTTTTGTAACCCATGGATCCAATTAAATCTTACAAGGAAATGGCACTGTTTTCTGATGGTTCTGTCACCACTCCTGCTACCTCTTCCTCCAGCTTTTCAAGAATCTCATGTTCTTCTGCACGGGAATTCTTTTCAATCACTTCTAACTCAAGTGAATACAATTGTCTCTTGTCCCGACAGTTATGGCCAAACACATATTTCTTGTCACAAAAGAAACATAAACCTTGAGCTCTATTTTCTTCCATCTCTGCTGGAGTAAGCCTTCTCCTCCTGTTGTTATCCATTTTGGCAGTAATAGGTTTCCTCAAGTTGTTGGTGGTGTTCTTCTGTGTTGTGCTACAATGATGCCCTATTGGTCCTCTATGAGAAAGAGAACCAGAAACACTACTCCCGATGGCTTGACTTTGGGCTGCAAAGTTGGTCTTCCGAAGCCTAGCTAGGTAGTATGCTTGTGGGAGTATACAAGGATTCCCAACTCTGATAGCATTACTAATCTCAGGTTTGAGGTTGTTTAGGTAAATTCTTATAGCATGCTCTATTGACAAATTGAGCCTGGTCATGACACTAACAAAGGCTCTCTAGTAGTCATTCACACTACCTGTATGCTTAACATTCATCAACTCAGTCATATGATCTGAATATTCTACCCTAAAACTATCACACAATTCCCATAAATACTCTTCCCATGTTGGAAGATCCATTTGCCCTTTACTCCTCATGTACCCCAAATGCCATTGCAGGGCATCTCCTTCAAAATGCATTAACACCAACTTTATCTTTTGTTGGTTAGTGACATTATCTTCAGAGAAAAACTGTTCCACCTTGTATAACCATGTTCTCAGATCTTCTTCATTGAACTTAGGGAACTCCACCTTGGTATATTTGGTAAAAAGGATGTTAGGCCAGGGCATGTTAGCATAGGTCTGGTGTATGTGGTAGGAAACATTGTTTTGTTCATAGGGAATCTGATGGTAGAGGGGTGGAGGAATGTGTGTGGGCTGAGTGTTGTAAGCAGGTGAAAATTGCTCATAATAATTGTAAGGTAGTGACATTCCCAAAGTGGTTCCTTGGCTAAAGTACTGGGGTGTTGGGTAGTGCCTGCCTTGTTCAAGTTGTGGTGAAAGACTATGGGAATGTGGCACGGGGTTCCTCATGTAATTAGTCTAGAAGTTTTGGTGGTTCAAACCTACAGTGGGTAGGTTATAATTAGGGAAGGTAGGAGGTAAGTTTGCTGAGTTAAGGTTAATTGAATAGGGCTGTGTGGAGGTGTTAGGAGGCAGAATTACTGGTGTTAGATTACTCACAACAGTTGTTACCTGTGAGGGAAAATTACCATAGTTCGACAAGTTTTGGATTGTAGGAATGAGAGGTGAGCATATTTGCACTGGGAGTAAACATAAGGGTTGTTCGTTTGAAAATTAGGAGCAGCTGATGCCACAAGAAAGGGGTTTTGCAATGGGACAATACTTTGAAGGTTAAAATTACCAGGTGAGTTCAGCTGAGTGTTGCTTGAGTTGTTCAAACTTGAGCTTGCCGGAAAAGGGGAAATTAGATCTCCAAACCTTAATGGGGTTTTTGATTGAGAGTACAACTCTCCTCGATTGGGGTTGATGTCTTTGTCTCCCTCAGGTCTTTTCCCTGTTGCAACAGCTTCCTTAAGCTCACGCATGACAGAAGCTTGATTCCGAAGAGCTTGTTCTTGTTGAGCTTCGGATTGGTCCTGCCTCTGATTCAAATTCACCACATCAACAGACATTTTGTGAAGGACTGACATCACCTCTAACATCTAAGTTGCCATGAATCCTCAGAGCAAGATCGTGCTCTGATACCACTGATGCCAAAAGAAGAAGAAGGGGCAATAAAATTACAGCTACATCAGAAAACTAGGGTAAAGTAAAGAGCATAATTTTGATTTATGACGATAATGGATAATCACAGGGTATTTATCTTCCACTCAGCTGCTACAGGACAAAATAGCAAAACTTCCTGTGATGGACTAAAAGGTACTCTAACAGGAAAATTCCTGGACTTAATTACAAATAAGTGAACTATGTAATAAAACTTATAGGGGACTAAAGTGTACTAACTAATAACTTAAATCAACTGAGCCTACTAACTGAATTAACGAACACGTTCTTTCTCCAAAGCTTCAAGTACAACTTCCGCAAGCATGGACTCACCTGTCTCATATCAATATTCGACGATGAAGATGAGACTCTTTCTCAATTCCTCAAATCGGAGATCTTCGCTCTCTCCAATCAGGTAAATCTCTGAAATTTTTACATTCTCATTCTACTAATTTACTTTCCAAATTTTATTTTTGACAATCAATTGTAAAATAGATTTTTTAAGGATCAGGTCAAGATCCGAATGTCGTTTATCTAAGATTAGGGGTTTTTGAGGTAACGACAAGAATGGAAAAATAAATTGGATATTAATTTTTTTAATTACCGAGAGAAATAGGGAAGAACGAAAGACTTAAATTTTCAGCTTCAATTATGTTTTTCTTAAGAGGAAATATAATTAATTGAATAAAAGAGATAGTTGTGAACTATGTTTCCCTTCATTTTATTTTCATTTTTTATTACAAAAGAATGATAAAGATCAGTAGTAAACTTGTAGATAGGATAACATGAGGAATATCCCACTCATTTGTTAATTATCAACTGCTAGTAAAACACATGAGGAAAATTCATGTCTTTTTAGGATTTTTGTATTTTTCTCAATTGGTTTCAAGATTTAACATTTTTTCCTTGTCGCATCAGCCATGAGTTGAGGAACATGGTTCTTTTCTATGGGAAAAATTAGGCAAAAGTGTGATTATGTGCCTAGTAGACTAATAACTTGTATGATGCGTCGTGCATGTGCAAAAATCATTGTTTTTCTGGGGATGATATCTGGAACTTTAGTATTCGTCTTCTCTTTATAGTGGAAGAGTTGGAGGATATTTCATTTCATTTATTAGTCAAATTCACGTGTGAATGACTGTCTGGTTTGCGTCTGATCTTTTGCTACAAAAGAATGTGTGAACGCATTTAATTGGGATTTGATGAATGGTTATTCTGTTACAGGAGGATGAGATGGTAGAGGATATCTTGGATGAATGTGATGTGAATAGGAAAAGTAAGCACTTTGATGGAGAGGAGGAGTGAGTAACAAAGAAAATGAGAGTTGTGGAGGATGAGGATGAGATAGAGCGAAAGGAGAAGAAGTAGCAAGAGGAAGACGAGCAGGAAGAGAAGAGCGAAGCAAAGGTAATGAAAGTTGAGGAGGAGGAGGAAGATGAGGAGGAAAAGGTGAAGGCATTATTATCATCTCTATCTTTGTCACCACCAGTTGAAGTTGAAGTTGATGTTGATTGTGCATCTTCCCCTCCAAGAATGAGCCTGAATATCATGGATAATAATAATAACAGTGGTGTTAGTACAAGAAGCAACATGAGGAAGGTTCCAAGTAGGATAGAGACTAGTATTCTCAACAAAGTCCCTCCAGAATTGCTCCGTCACATCCTCAAGTTCCTTTCACCAGAGGTTATTTTTGCTCTTAATTTTTTTTCGCTTTGTCCAAACTACTTGTCAAAATATATACATTTGAAATCAAGAGAATTGATAGGGTGCAGAGGGCTAGAGCCATTTATGGTTTCGATGCGCATTTCAGTTTTGATTTTCTGTCGTCTTAAACATTATCTATTTTTACGTAAAATCTGGAAGGATCTTGTGGCATGTTCTTTGGTCTACAAGTTCTTAGATTTTGCTGCTTCTGATGAATCCCTGTGGCGTTGGTTGTAAGTATTGGTGCACCTTGCGTCCTCTCCCTTTGTCTCCCACTTTTCCACATCTCCCTCTAAGGTGTGTGTTTTAAATATTTCAATCATTTTGCCAAACCTAACCGATAGAAATTGCTATGCATGAACCATAACTATCTTTGCGTTAAAAGACCTTTCATTCATTTACTTATTCATTCTCTACGAGAAGCATATTTGTGAATCTCAATTTTTCATTTATATTTATTGATGATAATTCAGGTACTGCATGCGATGGGGTCTGCTGCTCCCAACAAAAAAGCCACGAGAATGTGCTTGGAAGAAACTTTACATACAGGTATCCTCCTGTTGAAAATGTATAATCCAGTTGTCATTGAGTAATCACTACAACTATGTAGTGGGGTTAATGTCACGTGTGGTCACTGAACTTTACTAACTTTGACATTAGATCACAAACTATTCTTTGTTTAAAGATAATTTCTTACCATTATAGTGGGTAAAGTTTAGTGACTCTATTATTATATTAGGTAAATTTTAGTTACTCTAATGTGACAAAAAAGAATTATGTGACTTTATTGTTCTTCAAAGTTCAATGACCATATGTGAAATTACCCCTAAATAAATTCTAGCTTACATTTTGATCATTAGCTATACTAAGCATATATTCATCCCAAAAATCTATCATTGTGAGCAGTTCTAAGTTTGAGAGTAAAAATTGAAAACTTGAATTTGTTTAGAGAAAGTTTATCCTTGTTGAGGCATAATATAAATAAGTAGTTAAAATGTACTCTCTCTAACCGTTTTAAGTTTTTTGCTAAATAGTCAAACACTTCAACATGGTATCACAACTAAACTTAGCCTTATTCCTGGTTTACCAAATACTAGGCCCTCATGTTATATTATTCACGATCTAGATGTCCAGCCCTAGGTGTGACTTGATTGAGGAAATTTATTGTTGTCTCCTTATAATATTTTTGGACAATTCTAACATCATGAGTTAGATTTTGGAGTTGAGTTTTAGAAGAAAATTCATTGTTATGACCCAAAACCTAACACGTCGTGATGGTGCGTAGCGATGGTACGAGGCAAGCCGACTTTCCCAAAATACTTCAGAAATCAAATATAAAAGTAATTAGTAAAAAAACCAAAGTTGAACTCAAAATAGAATCAAAGTGCAGAAAACTAACCCCAAACATTGGGGTGTCACCAAGTCATGAGCGTCTAGGTATTAAAACTAATACACCTAGTGTCTAAGTGTCAATACAAGGCAGAAAGAAATATAGAAAGGAGTGACAAGGTCCTACGGACGCTGGCAGCTACCTCGTAGTCTTCGAAACTCAATCACGCCTAAACTCAACGGTCTCCGTGCTCAAACACACCTGGATCTGCACATGAAGTGCAGGGTGTAGTATGAGTACAACCAACTCAACAAGTAACAGAAATATACGAAGCAGTGACGAGCTATACATAACAGTTCATTTGATAATTTTCAAAGTCAAAGATTCAACATGAGTCGAGTCAAATCAGTTGCATATTTACCAAGTTCAAGTAAAACCAAATATCAACTAAATGCAGCAACAAAGGGAACAGATGCAACCTCACTGCCACTCGAGCTCTCAATATCTCAACACTGTATTCTCAGCCCTCAATATACAAGCTCAATAGGTACATGTGCTTACGGGGGTGTTCAGACTCCGGAGAGGCTCCTACAACCCAAGATCTATAATCTGCATGGATAACTCATGTGCCGCACGGATAACTCACGTGCCGCACGGACAACTCACGTGTTATAATATCATATCTAGGTCCGCACGGACAACTCATGTGCTACCATATCGTATCAGAATCTGCACGAACAACTCACATGTCGCACGGACAACTCACGTGCTAAGGTACAATACCTCACAAACAGGCCCTCAGCCTCACTCAGTCATGAACCTCTCTAGTCTCACTGCACTCAGTAAAGGAGGGAAAAACAGCCCAAATCAGAATGCTATAGTGTATCAGTAGGGAATAGTAACAGAGACTGAGGTAAACATATACAAGAATCACTATGACTGATTATAACAACCATAAGCAGATACAAGGCCTAAGAATGATTTCTAACATGAAAGGCAGTCAAATTGCTAGTAGACAAGTAATACATATAAGCACAAAAAGGCTATTAGAGTATTCAGTTCGCGTAGACAAACTTAGACTACCTCTACGCTTTACTCTTCGCGAACGCGACAACTTGTTTGTGAACGTGATGCTTCACCAGCTCAACCCTTCGCGAACGCGACCCCACCCCACCCCCCACCCCTACGAACGCGTTGACTAAGGACCTGGGGTCTCCAACTGCCTCGCCCCTCTTCGCGAACGCGAGACCACTCACGCATTCGCGATCCACACACTACCCTACCCTTCGTGTTCGCGTCCGCTCTTTTGCGAACGTGTAGAACAAAACTTCACCATCTCAGAAACACTCTTCGCGAATGCGATGCCCCTCTCGCGAACGCGTAAGAGAAAACCAAAAACAAATACAGCAGCAGATCAGCTGCACTTCTCCAACTCCCAACCATTCGTTAGCCATCCGGAATCACCCCTCGGCCCTCAGGACCTCAACCAAACATACCAACAGGTCATATAACCCCATACGAACTTAGTCAAACCTTCGAATCGCTCAAAACAATATCAAAACACCAAATTACACTCACATTCAAGCCTAAGAACTTCTAAACTTCCAAATTTCGCAAACAACGTCGAAACCTATCAAACCACGTCCGAATGACTTCAAATTTTACATACACATCAAAAATGACACCAAGAACCTACTCCAACTTCCGGAATTCAATTCAGGGCCCGATATCAAAATTTCCACTGCTAACCAAAATAGCCAAATTTCTTACTTTCGCCAATTCAAGCCTAATTCTACTACAGACCTCCAAATCACCTTCGGGACGCGCTCTTAAGTCTGAAATCACCTAATGAAGCTAGTAGAACCATAAAAATTAAAATTCGAGGTCATTTACACACAATTCAACATCCAATAGATTTTCCAACTTAAGCTTCTAATAGAGACTAAGTGTCTCAAGTTCTCTCCGAAACCATTCCGGACCCGAAACAACCAACCCGATATGATATAATACAATTGTAGAGAACAAAAAAAAAAAGGGGGCAACGAGGCTATAACTCTCGAAATGACCGGACAGATAGTTACATCCTCCCCCTCTTAAACAAAGGTTCGTCCTCGAACGAGTCTAGAAACATACCTGGAGCCTCAAATAGGTGCGGATATCTGCTCTGTATCTCCCGCTCGGTCTCCCAAGTGGCCTCCTCCATAGGTTGACCTCTCCACTGCAGCTTAACTGAAGCTATATCCTTTGACCTTAACTTTCGAATCTGCCGCTCTAAAATTTCCACCGGCTCCACATCATAAGTCATATCACTATCCAACTGAACCGTGCTGAGGTCCAAAACATGGGATGGATCGCCAATATCCTTCCGTAGCATAGAAACATGAAACACTTGATGCACACTCGACAAGCTAGGTGGCAAGGAAAGCTTGTAAGCCACCCCCCTAATCCTCTAAAGTACCTTAAAAGGTCTAATGAACCGCGGGCTCAACTTGCCCCGCATTCCAAAAATCATAACACCCTTCATGGGTGATACCTTCAGTAAAACCTTCTCCCCGACCATGAAAGAGACATCACGGACCTTCCTGTCAGCATAGCTCTTCTGCCTAGACTGCGCCGTGCAAAGCTGCTCCTGAATCAATTTCACCTTGTCTAATGCATCCTGGACCAAGTCTGTACCCAAGAG